>JAVJIF010010264.1:0-123019 GCA_038442645.1 Agave tequilana
ATACTAGTGTTCTAGCCAAATTGTAGGAATTAATTTTTGTATCTTTCAACATTCCAATTTGTACCTCCTTGATTTTCCTACCAGTGTGTTTCTCCATCACATCCTTCCACTTCCCATCATACCTAGGGCTTCAAACTTTGGCTCATGGAATAATCCAACAATGTCTAGATAAATTATCAATAAAGAGACTTAAGTACCTATGACCTCCAAGAGAAGCAGTCTTAGCAGGTCCCTAAATACTTACGTGAACACAATCAAGAAGACCTTCCGAGCAGTGAGTAGTGGTGCCAAATTTCACCTCCTTCTTGTTCAGAACGCCATATTCACCTAATTCCAAGTTGCGGGTTGATGCACCTTCCAATGATCACTTCTTTGCTGGATCTTGCAAAGACTGTTCTCCTCCGTGTCCGAGCCTCATCTGCCAGACCTGTGTGCAAACACTATCTGAAGAAATAGAAGTCTCCACCTGACCTGTAACTGTTTTATCCTTCAAGTAGTAGAGATTATTTCGGTGGACGGCCTTCATAACCACCATTTAGCCTTTGGTCATCTTGAGAATACCTTTTGTATATATACCAGATGACCTAACATTTCTAAAGCACCAATTGAGATAAGACTCCTTTTGAGTTGAGGTATATGCCTCACTTTCTTCAATTCTCTTACTATCCCATCAAACATCTTGACACGGACTGTACCTATCTCTTTCATATTATATGGATGATCATCACTCATGACAATGAAATATCCATCTAATTCTCAAAGTTAAAAAACTAGTCCCTGTTTGGGTACACATGATAGGTAGCTCCTGTATCTAAGATCTACTCAGCATTATCTGAGTAACCTACAGTAGGAGTAGTAAAGAGAGAAAATCCAATGAGTCTTAGTTCGATCCATCCGCTTGCGAAGTACTGGCATGATTACTGACCACCTGTGTAAGATTTGTCTTGGTCTCCGACTCCTTCTTTACCTTTGGCCTTCGGACAATCAACCTTCCAGTGCCCTAGCTCTTTGCATGAGGCTCACTGGTTCTTCTTCAGATCTCTAAAACCTGATCTGAACTTCATCTTCCACGATCACCTCTGCCCTTCCGATTGGAACTCCTACCTCTTACCGACAACGCCTCTACTGTTTGCTCTCAAAAGATGACAATTTGTCCTGCCTTCTTACTTCATAATTCACAAGCGCAGCGAACCCTCATTGTAGTTAAGTAATTATCTGCCATTGATCAACGTAAGAGTAAAGATCTCATACTCTTCTTCAGGAAGAGAATTCAATATAATTATTGCCTTATCCCCTTTATCGATCTTCACATCCACATTAACTAGGTCTGTAAGAAGCTCTGTGTAACTATTCATGTGTTTATCAATGGAGCATCATTTCTCCATCTGAAAGCGATAAAGCCTCCTCTTCAACTGCAACTGCGACTCGATGCTTTTCGTCAGATACTTTTCTCTAGGATCTTTCACAGTTGCCTTGCAGATGTTTCATGTAACACATGATACTGATGTCTTGAGTCAAACAAGATCTTATCAAGCGCACGCCATTCGATTCATCTTGTCCTAATCTCTTCAGTAGTAGTCTCGCGCTTTTTCTCCAACGGTAGAGTGTCTTCGAGGTTTGATATTGTTAATGCATCCATCACCTCACATCTGCACATACCGAAGTTGTTCTTACTGTCGAACTTCACCACATCTATCCTCAATAGATATGGATTCACAGATTTCACCATTGATGTCTATCTTCAGTTATCTTCTCAATTGATTCCTCAAACAGTACGAAAAAACAAATGGAGTTAGATCAAAAAACTAGATAAATATAGAATTTTTACCTCAAAATGAACCCTCGAAGAGATTCCGAAGTGATCTACTTCTCCATATTTGAATCCTCGAGCAATCCAAGCGTTGTTTTGAAATTGACACACGATCCCATAAACAGTCTCTACGCTACTTCGAGATCGACACACAATCTCCGCCACATAGCCACTGATGCCCTTGGAATCGACACACGATCTCACGACGAACCTGGGATGATCTGATACCACTTGTTGCGCTCAAGAGAGAACTTCTTACACCTAGCGTCTCTTTCTGGGCAACCATCAACTAAAGAAACCCAAGCAACGGAGATATACTCGCTGGAGAAGTACTCACACGCCGAGAATAGAGAAACAAGAGGAAAGCAAGCCAATACAATATTTTACGAGGTTTGACAATTTGCCTACGTCCTCGGGACAAGGGAGAGCTAGATTTTATTGATTTAATAATCAATTACAACTTGTTCCTTTCTTCAAGGATTTCTAAGAGGGATTTTTAGTAAGATACAAGAGGGATACAATTCATGAAGGCTCTAACCCTTATTTATAGTCAGAGAGTCTCAGGGATTTAGGAAACCCCGATTGGATTCGTCTCCAATTCAGAAACAAAGTCTAAATCCTGAAAAGAGAAACAGATCTACGCTCAGATACGCCTATCGGCCGACCGGCCGGTAGACCGACCCTGTCCCTTGATCGAACAGGACAAACTGAGAGTAATCTCGTACCAATCTGGTTGACCATTCAGGTCGACCGTTCCTTTGTCATGGTCGACCAGGCGGTCAATTGGGCCATGCCTGTGCACGTCATGCACACTGGTCGAACCGGCGATCGATTGAGCTTGTCTCCTGGCCTGTTATAAGCTCCGTTCTCGCTCCTTTTGGCTTTCGATCTCCGCGCTATCTTTTCCAATGAGTTTAAAAAACTCTTCCGATGTATTTTTTCTCCTCTCTCCCTCCCTACAATTGGCTATGTGCCAGTTACGATTGTGCTAGATCGTGAGAGTTCATATTGGACTTGGATCATCTGACTGGATCACTTTAGTAGTGTGGGCTACCATTAGGTGATGATAGTGCTAGGATTCGTTAGCACTATATAAGGACCTCTCGAGATGTAAGAGGTGACTTGGCGGCTATTCTTCTCATTATATGTGAATAAGAGATAGATGTAAGAGAGTGCTATAAGAGGAAGGGGGTCAGACTAGAGAGATAAGTGTCTCTCTTGTAACTTTTGTAATACCTACTATAGTGAATCTCTTTTATCGGTGTTGCATGGTGTAAGTCAGAATTGGCCGAACCACATAAAAATTATGGCATCTTCTTGTATTGTTTTCTTTATCATGTGCACTTTGGTTGATCTTGCAGTTTATCGAGATCAGAATTAGGAGGCGTTTGTTCCCCAACAAGGGTTGTAAAAAGGCTCAGACAGCTCAAAGTTTAGCTCGAGTTCTAGTGCGATAAAAGCTCATTCGTGTTCGTTCGATAACTAAATGAACCGATTTTAATTCAAATTTATGTTTAATGAAATAAATAAGCAAAGACGAAACACGACGGTTTGAACTCAGCTGGTGTTCTAGATTGATTCATACAAGGCACATTTAGGCTTGACTTAGATCGTCTCATAGGATATATTCTTCTAATTATCTATATAGAGAGTAATGATCCGGTGAAAAAGCTAGCTCATGTTACAAGACGAGAAAGGAGTGTTGGAACCGTCAGATTAGTTTCTGAGTGGTTGAAATAAGATTTGGAGGAAATAAAGCTAAAACCCCAAAAACTAATTTATCAACCCAAAACTAACTTAACCAACTCAAACTAGCTCAACCACCCAAAAGATCATCCTACGGCTCATGTGCTCCCTTCTCATCTTCTCACCTAAGTCAGCTTTCTCACCAGATCACCACTATATATATATATATATATATATATATATATATATATATATATATATATATATATATATATATATATATATATATATATATATATATATATATAAGAGTAGTGCTTTTGAGTTTAAGGTCTTGCTCTTCTTTGAAAAAAAAATGTAAATAGGTGGGCATACAAATATGTACATAATTTCCTCAAATTACGTATATTATTTTACATACAAAAAGTCTAATCTTTCAATGGATTATCATAATTTAGATAATTAAAATAGAGCTGGTGGTTTTTTTAACTAGCAAACCAGAGTGGGAGACTCTACTCAATGTATATATTACTGTGTAGAGATTTTCTGACAGATTGATTGGACAGTCAATCTCACACCATAAGCGAGAGGGACTCCCAATTATCGGGTGATAAGTGAGGATTTTAATACAATAGATAGGCAGAGATAGAAGATTTTTACGTAAAAATCCAAATTGAGAAAACTCACGGGGAGAACGGAGAGAATTCACTATAATCTCACGGTTATAATGAATTTCTGCCGAATAGTCTTGGGTTTACAACTTCTTGGATCCCCCTCTTGATGGACCTCTGGTACATAAGTACCTGTGGCATTGTAATTGATGGCGTGGATATTTCGGATCTTCACAATTGCATGATTTGCACATTGCGATTTTCTCTAACTTCTCAGATTACAGTGCTTGATTGTAGGGATTGATATGCAGATATATCTGTCACTATTCATAACTAATCTCATTGAAATAGAGGTGCTGAAACATTTAGAACGTGGGATAATCTGACAGCATAACTGACTCCATGAATCAGAAAATCCTGCCGCTGAGTTGTTGATTGTACACGTGCATTGCATATTTAGTGTCACATGAGTCAAATTTTCACATTCATATTGTAATAAAACTCTGCTATTTAATTCATTTTAATGTCTAATGCTATGCAGAGTAATTTATGAAGAAAGAAGAGAAATGGAACAAATTTATCCAATTAAACTTAAGAATTTTAAAAGCTCAAGCAAATCAATGAAAATCTACTCGAATCTAGAGGTTTAGAAGTAATTCTATCCAAATATTGGAGCAAATTAGAGAAGATAACACCAGATAAAATTAGTTAAAACTGGATTTTAAAGATCCATTTGGTTAACTTGAAGATCAATAAAGATAATCCCAAATCCAGAAGTTTAAAGGCAAATCTTATCAGAAAACAATGGATAACAGAAAGAGAATATTATAAAATTTATTCAAACTAAATCAGATTTATTTGGATTTATTATCCTTACTTGAGAAATCAATGAAGATAATCCTAAATTTAGAAGTCCACAGATGAACTTATCAGTATACAACGGGATAACAAAGATAAGGACATTGGTAGTTGGGCCAGCAATTTGAACTCATCTCTTCACTACCCTTTGCCACTCTTTTTATCCTATAAATACTATAATTCCTGAAGGCAAAAGGGAGAACGATCAAGAAGAGAATAGAATAGATTTCTGTATAGGTTTAACTTAGATTTTTCTTTCTCTTTTAAATGTAATTTTTTTTATAACTGAGATCGAAAAAAGTTCATGGGAGAACAAGTGTGATGCTTGTACCTAGAGTGAAATTGGTGTAAGTATTATTTCTTTCTTTCATTGTTATTCAATTTAACAAAGTTTCTTTTTCTACTCTTATTTTGTTGCTTCTCTCTTCTATGTTTGTGAATCCAAACGACTCTAATAGTTTCGAAGTTGTCTCCCCCTTGTAAGTGTCGTTGATGGCTTATGATGATGAACAACCATTTCTATGATAGTAAACTTGCACCTTCATTTCGTAGTATAGATCGGGAATAGGGAAGATCTCATCTGTCATGCTTCGCTCACCTTCAAGTAAAGGTGCACCGTTGACAAGGATTCCAGGTAAATCATCAACCGAAGAGGTAGGTCAGTTCTTTAATTTTTTCTTTCTTTCTTTTAATCCTTAGTTTAGATCACTGTCACCTCTCAACTCTTTTAGTCACTCTTTTAATTTTTTGTTGTATAAATCCATTTTCTATAAATTCATTTCTATTTTCTCCACCTTCTCAATTTATCACTTACTTCTTAGTCAACTATAATTCTTTTTCATTTTCTTTTTAAGAACTAAAAGAAGAACTTTAACTAATTTTTGTGAACTAAAGAGGACTTGCAAAAAGCGTTCATCGCTAGTCCCTCATTGTGGATCACGACCCGCATAACCACTTGCTATAACGGTACCATTGGTACCTTGCACTACCTATTATCAAGTTTTGAAATTTTATATTAAATTTTATATTTTTCTGTGTGCAGGTTTCCCCTCAATCAGTTGTATCCAGCGTGGAGCCGGGAGTCTTCGCGGAGGGCCTTTACTGTGGGGGTCAGGGCTTCCGACTAGTGGAATGGTTCTACCCGAGTTGAACATCCGGGTAAATGATACTGAATAAATGTAGTCAGAGAGGGACCTGACAATTGCAGATGTCAGAGAGGGACCTAGCAGTTGCGGATGTCAAAGAGGGGCTTTGGGTCGAGTATGGACTCGGGGCAAGGCTCGAGGCTTTCTCCTTGGACCCGCAATGGACCAGCTTGCACGTCAAGTTTGTTGTTCGCTTGAGACGCTCCCGATGCAGTGGAACACGTGTCATGATCTTGACGCGGGTGAAACATTGACCACTACAATTACTAAAAAGAAGTTACAAAGTTGTAGCAAGGGACATGAATTTTAGTAATTTTCATTTATAGACATTAAGTAGTTAGACTTTCCCTCGTCATAGGTATCCACAAAGTGAGGAGCGGACTTAGTCGTCACTCACCGCACATCATGGATATTTAGGGAGGTTCTCTCTGCTAGTATATAGCTGGACATACTAAAACCAATAAAAAAAAATGCTGCAAAGATACATCTCATCAACAAGCAAAACCAAAAAAATATGATTATTTACAGAACCAAACCAAAAGGACTCTGTAAAAGATAGTTTCAGCTTGTCAACTTCCTTTTACAAAACCAGGCTTCAAGCAAGTAAGAGAGGAAATTTGATCAAGTCTGAGATTGAGGACCTCCAACTTTCAGACTGAGTTGCCTCCATAATCAAGCTGGTTCAGCAGAGCACCATCAGTTTGCCAAATTGGAGGGAAGATCAACATCTCAATAGTTGACAGGATCTTAAACTTCTTCTTCTTGCAGCTTGCCCCGTCCAGAAGTGAACAAAGATCAAAGCATCAGTAAAGATAGCAGCACAGTCCCTAGTTGTGTTCTGAAAGCATCTCATGTTTCTTTTCCTCCAGAGAAGCCAACACACTGTAATTGCTAACACATCCCAAGCTGACATTAATTTCTTCAGAATTTCAATAGAGTTCCGTTGAAAAACAACTAATAAAGGGAATTAGTAAGCGAATGAGAGTTGAAACAAATTGTACACAACTTCCAGACTTGTTGACCAAAAGGGCATAAGAGGAAACATGGTCCCTAGTTTCCAATGCATTATCACAAAAAAACATTGTGCGTCACTCTTCCATTTTTTCTTCAGAAGTTGTTCTTTAGTATAAAGCTTACCCATTAGCAGAAGCCAAGAAACACTTTAACTTTAAGTTGGGCAATTGCATTCCATATGATGGATGTAAATAGAGAAGAAACACCCCCACAATTCAAGAACTTATAATAAAAATTAACTGTGAATTTTCCAGAATGGTGGAGGATCCATATGGGGTCAGACACTAAATGAGAAGTATTTAGGGACTGAAGAAGTGTTTGTTTCTCTATAACAGAGTTAGCATATGGTCTTCATGTTAACAAATGTCAGAATCACTCCCCAGCACAAAAATGCCATTGCTCACTAAAAAGTTAGTTGACATTCAAAGCAAGATCAGCAATAAGAGAACAGACAGACTTAATAGTATACTCATCCATTTATCAAGCCAAAACCTTATAAGAGCCATTGCCCAACTTTCAAGTAATATTGTGCCAGGATGTGGGTCCTTAACTGAGAGGATATTATTCCAAAAATTGGAGTTGGGTTGTCTCATCTCATAAGATTGAAGAGGCCTGAAGATATTAGAGTATATGGAAGAGAGGATTTTGCCAACAAAGAATCTTTAATTAGAGCTTTCCAACCATTACCAAAAAGAGGTATTGAATAGTTTAAGGTTGCTAACACCTAGGCCCCCTTCAGATTTAGAAAGACAAACAGTATCACAGTTGACCAAATGATGAAAGGGGGAAATGTCTTTTCTGTGACCTCTCCACAGAAATTTTCTCCTGATAGAATCATTTTTCTTAATGACCCAAGAAGGCAACTTGGAAAAGGAAAGATAGTAGAGAGGATAGCAGTTAAGAAAGAATTAACTAAGATAAGCATGCCCCAATAGAAAGAGAATAGCCTTTCAACAAGAAAGCTTGTGATGAAACTTATCTAAGAGTGGTTGTCAGTCTCTTTTGACAAGCTTAGAAGATTTGAGAGGGAGTCCAAGACAGTTAAAGGGGAGTTTTTCAATGGGATGGTTGAGTATGCCTGCAAGCATATAACCCATATTTGAAAATTTGCCAAAATACACAAGAAAACTTTTGGCATAATTAATACTCAACCCTGAAATACCTTCGAAAAGATAGAGGAGAAGTTTAAGATTGTGATATCAACTCTGTTGGCTTTACAGAAGATAAGAGTGTCACTAGCAAATTGTAAGGACCTGACACATCTCAAAGCTCCTCTGACATTGATATCAGAGAAGTGACTATTAGCAATGCCCAGAGAGCATTCTATGCAAAACAACCACAACCATAATAAAATGGGATAGTCGATCTCTTTGCTTTAGGCCTCTCTTACAATTAATAATATTGGATTGTAGATTTAGACGATGTAAAGATCATAGAGATCCAGGAAAACTACTTATTTTCAAAAACCTCTACCTTAATAAGATTGAGAATGAGGTTCTAATCATACAATCAAAAGCCTTCATGAAATTAATTTTGAAGAGAGAGACTTTAGCCTTTCTTCTTGAGAACGAGTGGATAATTTCAGAGGCAATAGCAAAAGAATCCACGGGAGCTTCTGTTGTGTTGGAAAGCTGGATGAGATTTATCAACAAGAGAAGTACAAAGAGGAGCCAACTTGTCAGCTAAGACTTCAGAGAAGATTTTAAAGATACAATTGAGAAGGCTAATGGGCCTAAAGTCTTTGACAAGGTTAGCACCATCTACTTTAGGGATGAGAGTTACAACAACATAATTTATCATGTCCTGGGACAGAGCCATTGAACAGAGAAGAGAAGAAGTCAAGGAGGTCACTTTCATTAAGGCTCCAAAAGTGCTGATAGAAGAGCATAGGAAACCATCAGGTCCACAGGCTTTGTCTGCACCCGTATCAAAGACAATTTTCTTAATCTCTTCAAGAGAGAGACCTATCGTGATTATAAAGGTATAGCTTATACAAATCATGTTAAATCTTAAAGGATGAAGTGGTATCAAAGATAAAAGAGAGATAAGCATGAAAGTGTTGTGCGGGCGCTATCCAATCACAACAACCAAACAATAGAGAATCCCAAGATCTCCAGCACAAAGAACAACCCAATAATCACACGAAGAACACACAAATCACAAAGACGAAATTTAACGAGGTTCGGCCTCAATGCCTACGTCCTCGGGGCAATCAACGGAGAGATTTCTATTAGGAAGATGATTACAATAGCTCTTGGTCTCTTTGAATGCAAGAGAACCCCTTTGCTATCTCTTTTCGCAGGTTATCAAAACCCTAGAGTCAACATAGGCTTAAATACCTCATACAGCAGATCAGTAGATTTAACCCAGAACCCGACTGTCGGTAGACAGGGACGGTCGACCGACCCTTCTTCCGGTCGACCCGGCGGTCGACCCAGAAAACCCGAGAGTGGGTTGATTACAGTCAGTCTGTTCCGGTCGACCGGCCGGTCGACTCAGAAAACCCGAGAGTTTGGTCTTGCAGACAGAGCACTTCGGTCGACCGTCCCGGTCGACCGCCCAAACCTCTGTGCATGCTGTGCACGTCGGTCGACCGACCCTCCTGTCTTCTGTTGCTGCTGCTATTTCCTGCCGCTGTCCCTTTGCCTCTCATCGTCGACTTCCTTGGCGATCTTCGACGGCACTTGGCATGACATCACCTCCTTTAATATCCTCTCTCCTCCAACAATTCTTCACCTCGGCGAAGATTTCCAAATCTGAGCGAACTCCAACGAACCCCAGTCCATCACCTGGCGAAATCGACACACGATCTCGGCGAAATCGACACACGATCTCGGCTTGCGCGCACCGGTCGAAATCGACACACGATCTCGGCGAAATCGACACACGATCTCGGCTTGGAATCTTTAGCTCATCTATTCTTGAAAAACATCGCACATGCCTTCCATGCACTTCACCTTAGGAGAATTTCCATACCTGCCGATCACTATCCGTGGCTCCCTCTCCGCAACTTCACGACCTCACGAAGACTTCCTTATGAGCCAACACTGACTCTCCACTGACTAGCTCTATCTAGTCTACTTATCTTCCACTGACGGTCCGTAGAACACACCAAACATCATCGGCTTCAACTGGATGCACACCACTCCTTATGCAAGCTCAACATCTTCTAGCCGGAAGATAAACCTGTTCATCGAGATCACACTATCTCACCACTACGTGAGATCCAACTGGCCACACCACTTCACCTCTACATGAAGTCTCTTCACCTCTACGTGAAATCTCTCCATTTCTACTTGAAGCTTCAATAGGCCACAACTCTTCACCTCTACGTGAAGATTCAAATAACATCTCGAGAACCCAAATAGCTTCATAAGAGTTGCATCACCAAATGGCTGCGTCTTTACGGCTGCCTACGTACCTTTGCCCAAAAGAATCAAGCCAACCGTAGTTCATTAAAATGAGCTTCAACAAGCTCAAACAATGGTACCTCTATTTGCAGTAGCGAACCTGTCTGACTGAGTCATATGAACCTCTTCCCGACCATCATGGAGAGCAACGGCCTTCAACTTCAGCTTGTCACAACCACAAGCTTGAGATTCATGCTTCTTTCTCCACAAGCGTGGTTTCACCTTTATTCCTATAGCTGCAAACAACTCGACATCCTCAACAATGTCGTCAACCTGTTCAGCATCACCTTTGGTATCACGAACTCCACCCGGTGTCACCTCCGCTGAAGTATCCTTTGATGCCGAACCAACTGGGATGATGGAGTAGCATCAACCTCCACTCGCTGCAATCCTTCCTTGGTCTCCGTCCTCTCCACCTGCTGAGAGACAGTGGACTTCAACACTGAAGTCTCTCCAAATGTGACATGCCTGCTCATCACGATCTTCTTGTCTTCGGGGTTCCACAACCTATAGCTGTTCCTTTTGACACCCAAGTAGACAAACCTCTTTGCCCGCGGATTCACCTTGCCACTCTTGGCACTGAAGTAGGCCGGACTTTCAAACTCCCGCAGCACACCATGACCTTGAGCAGCTTCTCCAGACCAAATATTCAGTGGAGCTCTACCTCCAATTGCAGTCAATCTGTTCATGAGATGGCTAGCATACTCAGTCGCCTCAGCCCAAAACGACCTGTCTAATCCTGCATTAGACAACAACCGCCGAACCTCCTCCAGCAAGGAACGGACTACATCTTTAGCCAACCCATCTGCACCTGTTGTGAAGTGAGTTGCAATCCCTGTGTTCTGGCCAAATTGTAGGAACTGGTACATGTCCTTTCCAACATTACCAATATGAAGCTCCTTTATCTTCCTACCTATTTGCCTCTCCATTCTTCCTCTCCACTTCATCAACACATCTAGGGCTTCTCTCCTTTGTCTCATCGGATATATCCAAACCTTCCTAGATGAACCATCAATAAATGAGACAAAGTACCTGTGACCTCCAAGGATGCCGTCTTAGCAGGTCCCCATACGCTCATGTGAACACAATCAAGAAGACCTTCATTTTGATGAGTACTGGTGCTGAATCTCACCTTCTTCTTGTCCAGAACGCTGTGTCCACTTTCCAACTTGCAGGTAGCAGCACCTTCCATTTCCTTCTTTGCAGGAGCTCGCAAAGACTTTTCTTCTTCCTATCCGACCTTTCCCTGCCAAACTTCCGGGCCACCTTTATCTGAAAAACTCGAAGTCTCCACCTGATCTATCATCATACTACCCTTCAAGTAGTAAAGATTTCCTCGGCGGACGCCCTTCATCACCACCATCGAGCCCTTGATCATCCTGAGATCGCCATCTCGAACAGATATCACCATGCCCGATGCTTCCAAGTGCCAACTGAGATAAGATTCCTTTTTAGATGAGGTACATACCTCACCTCCTTCAACTCTCGAACTATCCCATCATCCATCTTGATGCGAACTGTACCCATCCCTTCTATATTACACGGATGGTCATCTCCCATGACCGTGTAACATCCATCCAGCTTCTCAAAGCTAGAAAACCAGGCCCTGTTCGGGCACACATGATAGGTGGCTCCGCTATCCAAGGTCCACTCAGCACTATCTGAGTTACTAATAGTAGGTGTAGTAACCGAGAGAGAGAACACTGAAGAGTCATCATCCGATCCATCCGCCTGTGTGAGATTCGCCTCGGTCTTTGACTCCACCTTCTTATCTTGGCCTTAGGGCATTCTGCTTTCCAGTGTCCTACTTCCTTGCACAAGGCACACTGATTCCTCTTTAGATTTCTGAAACCCGGCCTGGATTTTGATCTTCCTCTAATCTCCTTTCCCTTCCTTGATGAACCTCTGCCTCTTACTTCCAATGCCTCCGCCGATGACCCTGACTGAGAAGGATGCCTCTCCTTCTTCCTTGTCTCATAACTCATCAGTGCAGACGACACCTCATCATAATCCAAGCTCTGCCTTCCATTAATGAAGGTCAGTGTGAATGTCTCGTACTCCTCTGCAGGAAGTGAATTCAGAAAGATGACCGCCTTATCTTCCTCATCTACCGTGACATCCACATTTAGCAGATATGTAAGAAGCTTCGTATATCGGTTGATGTGCTCATTTACTGTGCTCCCCTTCTTCATCCGAAACTGATACAGCTTACTCTTAAGCTGCAACCTGGACTCTACACTCTTCGTCAGGTACTTCTTTTCAAGGGTTTCCCACAGTTTCTTCGCTGACGTCTCATGTTGCACAAGGTATTTTATGTCTTATGACAAGCATGACCGTATCAAGCCACATGCCGATCTGTTCATCTTCGCCCAGTCTTCATCAGTGATAGTGTTCTTCTTCTTCGCCAATAGGAGAGTGTCTTCGAGGTTTGATGCATTCAGCGCATCCATAACCTCGCATCTCCACATACCAAAATTGTTAGTCCCATTAAACTTAACAACTTCAATCCTTGGGTGATTGTTCATTGCCTTAACAGATGCAGTTACTTCTACCATTGAGATTTCCCTGATCCTCTATCTACGCGGAAGATCAACTACCTTGAAATAGATCTATACACTGATAAAAATATGATTTTTACCTGTCCCTCGAAACCCTAGATCGAGTTTCTCACCAGATCTACTCCACCACGGATTCAACGAGCCCTCCTTGAGTCCTTCTGAGATCGACACACGATCTCCTCGAACACCCAATACCTCAGATCTGAGATCGACATACGATCTCCACCGGATCCGATCTCGAGCCTCCGAATCCTCAGAAATCCCAAGTGCAACCCGGATGCTCTAATACCACTTGTTGTGCGGGCGCTATCCAATCACAACAACCAAACAATAGAGAATCCCAAGATCTCCAGCACAAAGAACAACCCAATAATCACACGAAGAACACACAAATCACAAAGACGAGATTTAACGAGGTTCGGCCTCAATGCCTACGTCCTCGGGGCAATCAACGGAGAGATTTCTATTAGGAAGATGATTACAATAGCTCTTGGTCTCTTTGAATGCAAGAGAACCCCTTTGCTATCTCTTTTCGCAGGTTATCAAAACCCTAGAGTCAACATAGGCTTAAATACCTCATACAGCAGATCAGCAGATTTAACCCAGAACCCGACTGTCGGTCGACAGGGACGGTCGACCGACCCTTCTTCCGTCGACCCGGCGGTCGACCCAGAAAAACCGAGAGTTGGGTTGATTACAGTCAGTCTGTTCCGGTCGACCGGCCGGTCGACCCAGAAAACCCGAGAGTTTGGTCCTGCAGACAGAGCACTTCGGTCGACCGTCCCGGTCGACCGCCCAAACCTCTGTGCATGCTGTGCACGTCGGTCGACCGACCCTCCTGTCTTCTGTTGCTGCTGCTATTTCCTGCCGCTGTCCCTTTGCCTCTCATCGTCGACTTCCTGGCGATCTTCGACGGCACTTGGCATGATATCACCTCCTTTAATATCCTCTCTCCTCCAACAGAAAGGATTGTCTAATCTCTTTGTGATCACTGATTAAGGAGCCATCAATCAAAAGAGAATGAGTGAAATTATTTCTTATATGGCTAGAGGCAATTCTATGAAAGAAAAATGTATTAGAGTCTCTCTCTTTTAATGAGTGAACTCTAGATCTTTGCTTCCAATAAATCTCTTCATCTTTGATAATGTTGAAATAAGAAGCAGTAAGTTGTGCTCTGTGTTGAGAAGACCATCAGGAAGGATTCCACTGTCAATTTGCTTATCAATATAATCAATCTAACAGAGAGTATATCTTTCTTTTAAGTGGATAAAGAGTCAAAAATATTCTTCATCCACCAAATGATTCCTTTTTCTGAAGTTTCAATTTAGTAGCAAAAGAAGAAACAATATAACTAGGGACACAGAAAGAAAAGCGACAGTTATGAACAAAAGGAACAGGAATTATGTGAAAACAAAACTCTTTCAAATCTGAAGGGGTAAGGTTCAGGGGGGTACCATTAGTTCTAAGGATGATGGAGCAGTGGTCAGATCATTCATTAGTATAGAAGAATTGAAACATAGTGGGTAAAGGAGATCAAAATCAGTGAAAACAAGGAATCTATCTAACCTGACAAGAAATAGGTGATACTACGTTATTACTCCAAGTGAATTTTCTACCACTGAGAGAGAAATTCACCAGCTCTAAATTTGTAATAAAAATCCTGAAAGTCCCTCGTGTCACTAAGAGATCTCTTCTCCTATTTCTCTCATCAGAAGATAAGATGACATTAAAATCCCAAAAAAGAACACAAGGGTGAGGGTGAGATTTTTGAATGTTATTAATTTCTCACCAGCACACAACCATGTCCTCTCTGTCAATTGGGGTATAAAAGGAAGTGAAAAAAAAAAAAAAGGTTAGATTGTCTCATTTTAAAGATTCCAGAAACAGAGAAAGTACCTATGAATGAATCCTTGCACTCAAACAGGTTAACATTCCAACCAAGCAACACACCACCGGTTGAATCCCCAGAGTTGAGAGAAAGCCAATTAAAAATTCTTTGACCTTCTATGGATCTAATAGTTCTAAAAGATGGTTTAAGGAGTTGAGAATTTTGAATGCCTACCATATCAAGGCCAGCAAAAGGAATACCATCTTTCATCAATTTTCTTTTAGATGACTTTCTGTTGGCCCAAAGTCTCATCACTCTAGTTTTGATGATAACTAACTCATGTAGTTATAGTACTAATGATCTTATAATGTTTTAGTTTCATATTTAATTAAGATCATGATTTTAGTGTTTAGCTTAAATAATAGACTTAAAGTTATATTTTAAAGCTAACTAGTGTTGATTCAAGAGCTCAAATATAAAGATCATACCTAGCACTCAAAAAAGAGTCAAGCTCTAGGAATCAAGTTTGGATCAAGTCAAGATGAGGAAGAAGATTTGAGTTCATATGTTATAGTTTAGATTCTTATAAAGTTTGGACTAGAATTGATTGCTCAAGCTTACGCACACCAAGATTTGATATTAATTTTTAAGATCAAAAGTTTAAAGTTTGTAGCTTAAATAAAATAAGTTTGAATTTTATTTAGCTTGTTTTGTGTTTAGATCTTATAAAATCAAGTTTTTATGATTTCAAAATGAATTAGAAAATACAAAAGAAGTTCAATTGTTTGTAGTATGTGATGATTTTTTATCACATATGTGTGCCAAATTGTATTTATAAGAACTTATTCTTTAGAATTTATGGTAAATTATTCAGATTTTTAAAATACTTTTTCAAAATATAAAAGAAATTTTGTTTTTGGTCTGAAGCTAGTCGACTGCCCTCTTAGCAGTGCAGAGTCAGAGCTCCACCGTTCGACTGAGTGGTTGATCGCATATGCACAGTCATGCACATGAGTTTGTACTCTAAGCGCGATTGACCGTTGGCTGCAACTTAATTAAGCAGGCCCAGGTCGGTCGACCACCAGTGCAAACTGAGCACTGAGCTCAGTTGGCCTATTCTTGTCAGTCAACCGCCCGATCGATCGAGCATAACGGTTTTTTCTGGAGCCAATGTCGGTCGACCATCGAGTTGACTGCCAAAGTAGCAGAATGGTCAAATTGTCTTTAACGGCTATTTTTTGTTTCAAATCTGTTTTTTTTATTCCAATGGCTATTTCTTACTCTTTATGAGTTTAATCAGTGTTTTCATGATTAGGATTAATCTCTAATAGATATGTGTCCTCTTATAAATAGGACGCATTGCAGAGAGTTTCTTATGACAACTTTACAAGTTTTAAGAAGTTTTGAAAAATCAAGAAAACAAATTTTGAAAGAGAAGTTTATTGTGCTACCAATTTTTATATCTTAAAGAGAGTTCTTCTGAAAGTTTTTCTTAGCCCATCAAATTTCAAATCCCTATTTTTCTCACACAAGCTTGAACCAATCTCTTCTATATTAATTGTATAGGAATTCTTGTAGTGAGAGTCTTGTTTGCAGTCAAGACTCTTGATAACTAGTTCTTCATTGTATTGTGAGTGATTGGAGGTTGCGCCCGTGAAGCGAGCTTGCGAGTTCGTGTATTGAGTTCTTGCGGGAATGAGTGAGGAACTTGTGGGTCCGAGAGTTTTTGAGAGAATTTGTAACGTTGGGTATTCTTACGAGGTTGTGCATAGTGAAAACTCTTCATTGCAATGAAGGCGAGGACGTAAAGCAAATTGTTCGAACCTCGAAACCAACTTTCGTGTTTGTGGTTGCCCTTATTTCTCTCTCACTCTCTCATGCTTATTTTTTTTTTTATATCTTGCATGCTCTTACTTGCATGTCATTATATGTTTGATATTGTTTTATATACTTGCACTCGTTTAAATCAAGAACGTAATTAAATACTTCAACTCTTATTCAAGGAGAATTGTGAGAAGTGAAAATACATCTAGAGGGGGGGTGAATAGGTGTATGGTTAATATAATGATAAATGATACAGAATTAAAAACTAAATGCAATACACTATGTATAACCAAAGAGTGTAGCCGAATTTTCGGTGAAGGGCTCTGGACTAACTCTTCTAAATTTCTCTAAATAAGAATTGAGGTGCTATATGAAGTTCTCTTGGTTTAACACAAGTATGGGCATACATAAACAATATCTAGCATGTATGATACAAACAAGATAAAATAATGCAAGATATAAAAGAGAGTTTAGAGATAGTTGATCAACCGCAAACACTGAGATATATTTCGAGATTCGAGCCACTGCTCTACGTCCCCGCCTTCACACAGAAGGATTTTCACTATACGTCCACACAGGACTTCCCACACAGGGAATCTCCACTGAGGATTTGGTAAAAATAAATAGAAGTACACAACTCCTCTCTCCAACAAAACAACCTCTACACAAGAGGTAAGGCACAACAACTATCACCTCACACAAGAGGGATAAGGCACTAAGCCAAACAACAATCACCTCTACACTTAGAGGGATAGGCACAAAGCCAACACTCTAACCACAATTACCTCTACACTTAGAGGGATACCAAAAAAGTCAAAATCCTCCACAATTACCTCTACACAAGAGGGATAACACAAAGCAAAGAGGATTACAACACTTGGTGGTCTTAACAAACCACAAACCAATTTTTTCACAAAACAAAGATCATATAGATAGGATAGAGATGATAGCTCAAGTGTGAAAAAATAAAGTGTTTGAAAAATAAATTACAAAAAAAGTACTTGGGAAAAACTCTAGAATGAAATAGAAATGAAGATCAAAATATTTCCCCAAGACTTTCTTTTTCTTTAATTTTTCAACACTTTAAAACAAATAAAAGATAAATCTTTTAACCCAAAAACTCTTGAACACTTTTTGCTAAAACACTTAGAAAGATAGAAATTTTTGCTCTTAAAATTCTTCATGAAAACAGCCCAAGGGATGGGTATTTATAACCCATTCCAAAACTAGCCGTTGGCAATCTGGAAAAGCCAGATTTGCCCTTTCGGTCGACTGGCCAGTCGACCGGCCAACGGTCATATTTCTGACCATTGTGCCTCCAATCGATCGCCCGGTCGACAGGGCTAAGCCATCGGTCGACAGCCCGGTCGACCGGCCAGCACCCAAGAGTGGGGTGCTTTCAGTCGGTCAACCACGCGGCCGACCGGCCGAGTAGGCTGGCCATGTGCACGTTATCATGCACATCGGTCGACCGTCCAGTCGACCGATTCCTGGTCCGGTCGATCGTCCGGTCGACCGCTAGTCAGTCTGGCTGAAAATCTGGGATTGAAACTTAGGTTAATTTAATATCAAATAAATCCCATAAAATCATATAAATTTCACAAAAATAAGTTCTTATAAGATCTTTGAATAACAAATATGTGTGACTAAAATTTAACACATATTACAAACAATTTGAACCATTTTTGTGAAATTAAAATTTGGCCTTTAAACAAAAACTGTATTTTCCAAAACTTGAATTTTGAAATAGAAAACCGTTTTCTCCAAAACTTATATAAATACAAAAATATGATATTGAAACAACTTTGAAGCATGTTGTATATGGATAGAATCTAATATACATATAAGATATATATCTATGTTTTTGATATGAAATCCAAAATAGGTTAAACCGAAAACCAAATTTTAAACTTTGTGTGTGTGTGAACTTGAGCATATCAACACTATCTAATCTTTACACAAGATCTAAACTAAACTAAACAAACCGAGGTCTTCTTGTAGAACTCCTTCTCCTAATCGAATCGATCCAAACACGATCCAATGAGCTTGACTCCACCCGAGTACTAGATGCGTTCTTGACACGCGAGCTCTTAAATCAACACGTGTAAGCTTCAAAACTCCTTTATTGAAGCTAAACACCTACTAATATCTTAGTCAACAACTGAAACTATATAAACATAAGATTATTAGTAAACTATAATTATATGAGTTAATCATCATCAAAACTAGAGTGATGGGCCTTTGGGCCAAGAAGGAGAAGTTCAGAGCCCTTCACTGGGTATCCGGCTTCATTTCTTGGTTATCGTTTGTGTGTTAATTTTATTATTTTAAGTTTTTAATTTTTGCATTTAATTAGAACATCACTTATTCACCCTCTCCAGGTGATTTCAATTGGTATCAGAGCTTGATACTCTAGTTTTTTAGGTTTAACCACCTTAGAAAGATCATTGTTTGCTAATCACATTATTTCCTATGCACACGCACTCATGGCCTATAATATTTAGACCCCACCCAAATTTGATGAACTTAACTTTTCCATTTTGGAAGTTAAGACGACCATTTCTTTGCAATCCCTTGAAAGTCGTGTAGCTAAGACCATCACTAAACCGTTTGTCATTCCTGAGGGTGATGAGGACGCATGGTTTAGCATTTCCGTTAAGAAATTTGAAACTAATGTCAAAGCTCATTATGCATTAGTACAAGCACTTAATGATGAAGATATTTTTAGAGTGTTAAATTATAAATTTGCATATGATATTTGAAATAATTTTGTAGTTACTCATGAAGGCACTATATAAGTGAAGAAAGTAAAAATTAATTTGCTTAATTCATAATATGATAGTTTATATATGCTTGATAGTAAATACATTGACGATATGCTTACTCGATTTACACTATCACTAATGAACTCGTTTCTCTAGGTAAACTCATCAATAATGATCAAAAGGTGTGGAAGATCATTAGAGCATTTCAGATCTTGTGAAGTCAAAGTTAACACCTTAAAGGATCTAAACGATAAGGAAGAGATGAATTTTATTATATTCATGAGCAATCTAAAAATTCATAAGATGAAAATGGAAGCAAAAAAGGAGCATGAATCTTCAAAGAAGACAAGTGATGTATTCAAAGGCTCCCCAAGAGAGCACAAGAAGAAAGGTGTTGCCGCACCAACCATGTCGGAGGATGAGGAAGAAATAGATGATGAAGATTTCTCAAAACTTATAAAGATGATAGGAAAATATTTTATAAACAAGAAAGGATAAGTAACCCAAGAGAAAGATAGTAAGAAAAGAAAGTAATGAAAGCCAAAATTTGGGACTCGGATAGTGAATCCGATGACGAAGTTGATTCCGCACATATGTGCTTTATGGTCCAAGGGGATGACCCCCTTAAGGTAAATTCAGAAACTTATTTAGATAATCTTAATATGGATGAGATTACTTTATTCTTTGAGTTATTTAAAGAAAAATATAATTTATAGAAAATCAAAAACAAGAATTTAAAAGGGAGAGTGATTCTTTGTCATCAAAATGATTGAAGGAAATGAATTTTTAAAAATAAAAATATTCTTTGAAAAATAAAATTGATTTGATTTTCGAAGAAAGAGATTTTGTTTTAAAAGAAAATGATGCTTTGAAAACTCAATTTGATGTTATTTTAAAAGAAAATGAAAAGTTGCATATTTTTTGAATAAGATAGAAAAAAGTTTTTGTTTCTCATGCTAATATTACTACTTCTAAAATTAATAAGAACGAGATTTATATTTTGAAAAGTAAAATTGATTGTTTGTGCTCAACTTTAAGCTAGTGTGCTTTTAACCATAATAGATTAGAATCTATGTTTTCTAAGAAACATGTTCCACACATGCATGCACATACTCCACAGCATACAAATACGCATCATACTTATAAGTATACCCATGTGTATATTGTTGGCCCAAAGGCCCATCACTCTAGTTTTGATGTTGATTAACTCATGTAGTTATAGAACTAATGATTATATGCTTATAAAGTTTCAGATATTGATCAAGATCTTGTAGGTGTTTAGCTTCAACAAAGGATTCAAAATCTAGTTTTGAAGCTATCACGTGTTTATTTAAGAGCTCGCGCTTCAAGATCTCATCTAAAACTCAAGAGGAGTCAAGCTCATGGATCGTATTTGGATCAAATTGACTTAGAGAAGAACACTTGTATCGAGGTTTATTTTGTTTAGATCTTATGTAAAGATAGTTTAGCTTTGAGTTGCTCAAGTATACACACAAGTTCAATAGTTTTTGTTTCGGTTTAACCATTTCGTTTTAGAGTTTTTGGATTTAATGTAAAAAACAAGTATATTACATTTACCCTGTGTACTGGATTATATCAATACACATCATGCTTCAAAAATATTTCAATATCTTATTTTTGTATTTATACAAGTTTAAGGAAAATCAGATTTCTATTTCAAAGTTTAAGCTTGAAAATACGGTTTTTTGTTTTAAGCTTAAATATCTTTACCTCAAAAATAGTTCAAATTGTTTGTAATGTGTGTTAATTTTTGATCACACATATTTGTAATTCAAGTATTTACATGAACTTAATTTTGTAGAATTTATAAGATTTTATTAGAATTTATTGGTATTCTCAAGTCCTATTTTAAAACTTTACAAATCCTGGTTTTGCGCTTCTGTCGGCCGACCGAACAGTCGACCGACACATGGCTCGGTCGACCAATGTGCACAGAACATGTACAAGCCATTTGCCCTTGGCTCGGTCGACCGACTGGCACACCCAACTCTCTGTTGGGTGGCGGTCGACCGGTCATTCGACCGACAGAGAGAATTCCTCTTTGTGCCTTGGGGACGGTCGACTGCCCAGTCGACCGACAACCTCAACGGTCAGAAAAATAATTGTCGATTGATCAACTGGTCGGTTGACCGACAGGCCTGTTTGGCCTGGTTCTGAGCCCCAACGGCTAGTTTTTGGAGACCTTATAAATATGAGTTCTCTTTTCTAGTTTTTTATAAGATTTTCAAGAGCCAATTTTTTCACTTCTCCTAAGTTTTCAACAAATTTTTAAAACAAGTTTTAGAGATTTAAATCACATATCTTATTTTGTTTCAAAGTTTTAAAAAATCAAAAGAAAACAAGTTTTTTGAAATCTAGTTTTGTTCTTTAATTTCCTCAGAAGTTTTCACTAATAGTTTTCTTTGTTGTTTTCTTTTCAAACATTTTATTTTACTCACATACTTGAGCTATTCATTTCAAATCTATCCTCTAGGATCTTGTATTGTGAGGTTTTTATTTGTGACCTTTTGAGATCACCAAGTGTTATTTGTGATCTAAGTGATCATCAAGTTGTAATCTTTCTTTTACTTTGTGCTTGACTTAGTGCCTATCTCTTCTGTAGATGATTGTGAGAGAGTTAAAGTTGTGTACTCCAGGTTTATATTTATAATTCCTTGGTAAAGTTTCCTTTGTGGAAGGTCCTGGGTGGACATAGTGAAAATCCTTCTGTGTGAAGGTGGGGACGTAGAGCAGTGGCTCGAATCTCAAAATATATCACTATATTTGTGTTTGAATCTTTCTCTCTCAACTCTCTCGTTATATCTTGCATTGCTATACTTGCCCATATATTCATACATACTTGATATTGTCTGTGTGCTCACACTTGTGTTCAACCAAGAGAGCTGTTGAAACATCTTAACTCGTAATTTACAGGAATAGTGAGGAGAAGTTTCAGAGCCCTTTATAGGAAATTCGGACTCACTTTTGATTACACATAGTGTGTGTTTAGCATTTAGTTTTAACTCCGCATTATTTGTCCTAAATTAGCACTACACCTATTCATCCCCATCTAGGGGTTCTTTCAATTGGTATTAGAGTTAGCGCTTCTGATATTCGGTTTAACCATCTAGCAGTATGATCCTTGATTTGCTAGTCTAGTTATTTGTTTTTGCACACATATTATTTACACTCATGGATTATCATTATATTGCTCCACCTATATTTGATTCTTCTAACATAGATATGTGAAAATTTTAAAATGAGTTCATATTTAAAAGCCCTAGGATTGCATGTTTATCTTGTCACTACTAAAAGTTCTTATATTAGTAATGGCAAGTACAATGAGGTTAATGCACAAGCATTGATTGCACTTAGGCAATTACTTAGCAAAAAATATTTATTTATGATTTCTCATTGTGATTCCGTTTTTTGTAGTATGGAACACGTTGAGCTCTTTCAAAGAACAAGCTTCAAACTATGTAGAGAAAGAATCCATAGTAGATGAGTCCGAGCAAACGTGCTACATGGTCCAAGAGAATGACTCCCTTGAGGTATCTTCGGAATCTCATCTTGATGATTATACCAGCTCTTCTAATGATGATAATGCTATTAATGCACATACTTTAAATGAAGAATTTTTCATGTTTAGTTAAACTTGTTAGAAAAATTCAAACTTTTGATAAAGAAGAGTTTAAATTTAAAGAAAGAAAATAAATCGTTATTTTCTAAACTTGATCTTGTTTTAAAGAGAAGGTTGAGGTTTCAAGTGAAAGGGATACCTTGAAAACCCAACTTGATCTTGTTTTGAATGAAAATAAGATTTTAAAAATAAAAATGATTTTTATGTTGTTTTGAAGAAAAATGATGTTTTGTCTTCATAACTTGATTTAATTTTAAAAGAAAATGATTCTTTGAAAAACAAAATTTCTTTGATCACAAAAGAATTGGATTTTATTTCAAAACAAAAGTTTTTAAAAATGATTTAGTTTCTCATATTTGCCATACTACTATACCTTCATCTTCTTGTGAAAAGAATTTTGTTTCTCATGCTTGCACCACATCTTCTTCCATTGATAATGATATTGTGATTTAAAGAAGAGTATTGATTGTTTGGGCTCTGCTTTGAGCCATTGTATCATGAAACACAAGAGATTAGAATTCATATTTCACAAGAAATATGCTCCACATTTGCATGCACTCCCATCACGACATGCACATGCTTCTCATGTTCACACACATAACACATTGTCTGCTATAGTGTATACTTATACACATTGTGGTCATAAGAGCCACCTTTTATAATTTTATTATGATAGATTAAATATTTTAAATTTTGCAAGTAAGAATATTTGGGTTAGAAAAGGTACTAACACCCATGGACCCAAGAAAGTGTGGGTTCCAAAATCTACTCCTATTGCATTTGATGTAGGTGTGGGCTCTCACAAAACGTGAGAGTATTGGTGCCTTGGCGGTGAATACATTTGAGCTCAAATGGACACTATTTTAGATGCATCACTATCAAGAAAGTTTGGTGGGAGTGAAAACACCTAGAGGGGGGGTGAATAGGTGTAAATGCTAATCTAACAATCTTTTTAAAAATAAGTATGAATGAATGATGCAACAATCACTCAAAACAAGACTAAGAGCCGAATACCGGGTGAAGGGCTCTGAACTCCTTCCTCGTGATTCCTCTAGATATGAGTTTGAGGTGCGTATTGCAATCTTATTGTATGAGTAATGATCGACAATGTAGCAAGAAATGAATTTGAAGTAATAATGAAATGTACACAAGATATATCACAAGATATGAAAGAATAACAATAACACAAGCAAGAAAGTAAGAGCAATAGAGAGCAAAGAGAAAATCAATCGCAAACACAAAGTATTTGTTTCGAGGTTCGAGCAACCGCTCTACTCCCCGCCTTCACCGCCGTGAAGGGTTTCCACTATCCACCGAGGACTTTACAAGGTCTACCGAAGACCGGAGTACCGAACTCCACCACTTACAAGCCTCTACTGAAGAGGTATCTCAACAAGAACAAGAAGAAGGAACAAGTAGCCAAGTGATCACCAAAAGGATCACAAACTTCTTACAAATTTTCTCTTTACAACTTCCTTATAGAATGAGAATGGGAGTTTTGGCTCTAGAAGTGTAGTGAGAAAAACAAATTCAGTTGTAAATGAAACTTGCTTGAGAACACAACTGAAAAACAATAGCCAAGAATGCAAGAGAGAATTGAGAGCTTTGAAACTTTTTCTTTCTTTTTGAAAACTTGTAAACTAGGGATTTTTCTTGGGGTTTTTACAAGAGACCAACCCTCTCTATTTATAGGGAGAGGAGGGGATTAAAACATGATTTAATTAAGTTTATATGGTCCAAAATTAGTCCCCAAAAGATCAGAAAACTCTGCCAAAAAAAAGTAACAAAAACAGTTTTTCAGAAAATTACCAAAGAGGAAAGAGCCGTTGGGGCTCCTGGCAGGCTATCGGTCGACCGGCCCGGTCGACCGGTAGCCCATCTGGCAGATAGCCGTTGGGCCCGGTCGACCGACAAAAAACAGAGAGCAAGCTGTTTTAGGTCGGTCGACCGACAGACGTGCACAAGCATGCACGTCCTGGACACAGGACTCGGTCGACCGGGCGGTCGACCGGCCTCGCCTGGAATAGGACCGGTCGACCGTCCCGGTCGACCCCTAGGCCCGAAACAGTTTTTGAAGAAGGAATTTTTCTGGACTTGGGAAAATTTTCAAAATAATTTTGTAGGGAAAAATGGCTAAGTAACATGCTGAAAAGGTAGATATATATGATATAAACAAGATATAAAATTTGTAGAAATTTGAATCATGTATAGAGACCACAGCATGAACTTAAAACAAATACCAAAACTAAAAACTTGTATTTTGAAAAGTGTGTGTGTGTTTTAGAGCCAATTTTCCACAACCTCAAACTTTAACAAACTAATTCTTACATAGGTTCTAGGTGACTATAAAGTGTTCAAGTGGGCTTCTCCATATGATCTTGCAAGTTTGATTCTTGAACCTGAAATGAACCGACTTGAGTCAAAACAACCTTCCTTTAGGGAAGAAAACTCCATGAATCTTTAGAACCCTGAAACACACTTAAACAATAAACATGATTAGTACAAATAACTATATATGTTTTGGAATCATCAAAACTCAATAAAACGGGCGATTGTAACCTTGGGCCAACAATCTCCCCTTTTTGATGATGACAAAACATATAGTTATTTTAAACATGGGAAAAAAACTTGGAAGCTCCCCCTCAAATTATGCTATGTATAAAAGACTGATTATGTGTAAAAGTGAATGGCTATATACATAAAGCATAAAAAGTATACAAAACACAATGCACAAAAACAAAATACAAGTGCATAAAACTTTCAAAACTAAAACTATTTCTCCCCTTTTTGTCATACATCAAAAAGGGTAAAAAATAAGAAAATTTTCTTTCAAGAATCTATAATACAAACATTCAACTCACCACATATAAATGAAAATCTAGCATAGTCTAGAGGTTCTGTAAAAATATCGGCAAGTTGAAAATCGGTAGAAACATAATCAATATCAATATCACCTTTCTCATAATGATCTCTAAGAAAGTAATATCTAATGTCAATGTGCTTAGTTTTACTATGTTGATTTGCATTTTTAGTCATATGAATAGTACTAGTATTATCACAAAATATTTTAATATGATCAAAATGTAAATCATAGTCAAGGAGAGTATGTTTCATCCAAAGAACTTATGCACAACAAGCTCCGGCTGCAACATACTCCGCCTCGACGGTTGAAAGGGCTACCGAATTTTGCTTTTTGGAAGACCAAGAAACAAGACAATTACCAAGAAATTGACATATTTCACTTGTACTCTTCCTATCTACCCTACAACCCGCATAGTCGGCATCCGAAAAACTTTTCATTTCAAATAATCCGGTTTTTGGATACCACAAACCCATTTCAATTGTGCCCTTAAGGTACTAATAATGCGTTTTACCACTACTAAATGAGACTCCTTAAGATATGATTGAAAACGAGCACAAAGACATACACAAAACATAATATCCGGCCTACTAGTCGTCAAATACAATAAACTACCAATCATGCTACGATAAAGCTTAATGTCTACACTTTTACCTTGTTCATCCTTATCAAGCTTGGTGGTTGTTGCTATGCGAGTTTTGCTAGTTCTAGCTCCTTCAAGTCAAAATCTCTTGATAAGTTCCTTTGTGTACTTGGCTTGATTGATGAAGATCCCATTCTTTCTTTGCTTGATTTGGAGACCAAGGAAATAGTTGAGCTCACCCATCATAGACATTTCGAATTCTTCCTTCATGCATGATTCAAAAGCTTGGCAAAGGGTTTCATTAGTAGAACCAAAAATGATATCATCCACATAAATTTGCACAATAAGAATATCATTTTCAACATGTTTTGTAAATAAAGTAGTATCAATTTTTTCTTTCTTAAAACCATTTGAAATTAGAAATGAAGAAAGCCTTTCATACCAAGCCCTAGGGGCTTGTTTTAAACCATAAAGAGCTTTGTCAAGTTTGAAAATAAAATCCGGATGTGTAGGATCAACAAACCCGGGGGGTTGTTCAACATACACCTCCTCTTCAATAAATCCATTTAAGAAAGCACTTTTAACATCCATTTGAAAAAGCTTAAAATCTTTATATGAAGCAAATGCAAGTGTCATCCGTATGGCTTCAAGCCGTGCTACGGGTGCAAAGGTTTCTTCAAAATCGATACCTTCGATTTGAGTATAACCTTGGGCAACTAACCTAGCTTTATTCCTAACAACGTTACCCGACTCATCCAACTTGTTCTTAAAGATCCACTTAGTACCAATTGTTGGTCTATCGTGGGGCCTAGGAATAAGGTACCAAACTTGGTTGCGCTCAAATTGATTGAGTTCTTCTTGCATGGCTAGCAACCAATATGAGTCGGCCTCGGCTTCGAGGACGCTTTTGGGTTCAAAGTGAGAAATAAAAGCATAGTGTCCACAAAAATCATGAAGTTGAGAAGGAGTAGTTACCCCTTGAGATACTTCACCTAAAACAAGGTCCTTGGGATGTGTGGATTGTATCTCCAATCTTTTGGAAGTTGTTGAGTAGGCTCCACTTCAATTCTTTGAATTTCATTTCCTTGAGCCTCTTGATCCTTAGTTTCACTTCCTTCATCATCCTTTGACATGCCTTCAATAGTAGGTGAGTCCTTCAAAGTGACTTTCTCCATGTCTTCATGCAAAGAATCTATTTCTACAACATTCTTAACAAACACATTAGATTCCTCAAATTTTACATGTATAGACTCTTCAATAGTTAAAGATGACTTATTGAAAACTTTATAAGCTTTACTAGTATTTGAGTAACCTACAAAGATTGCTTCATAAGACATCAAATTTTCCCAAATTGTCTTTTGTATTTAAAACAAAACATTTGCATCCAAAAACTTTAAAGTATGAAACATTTGGCTTTCTAGAAAAATAAATCTCAAAAGATGTTTTTGAAGTATTTTTGTATAAGAAAATACGATTTGATATATAGCATGATTTATTAACGGTCTCGGCCCACAAATAATGTGGGAGACCATATTCACTAATCATTGTCCTAGCCATCTCTTGTAATGTTCGATTTTTCCATTCAACTACGCTATTTTGTTGTGGAGTTTTAGGACAAGATAGTTCATGCTTAATTCCATGTTCTTCACAAAAAGTGATAAAGGGTAGGTTAATGAATTCACCACCTGTATCACTTCTTATTCTTAAAATAGAAGAATCATTTTCCTTTTCAACTCTTTTCTTAAAGGCTTGAAAGTGTGAAAAGGCTTGATTTTTATGCTCTAAGAAGAAAACCCAAGTAAAACGCGAAAAATCATCAATTAAAACAAATGCAAAACGATTCCCACTTAGACTTTTGGTTTGAGTAGGACCAAACAAATCCATATGGATCAACTCCAAGGGACGTGATGTCATGATATCCTTGATTGACTTAAAAGAGAACTTGGTTTGTTTCCCAAGTTGGCACGCGTCACAAACGCGGTCCTTTTCAAAGTTCAAGTAAGGAATACTCTTCACCATTTCCTTGTTGTTTAACCTAGATAGATGGTCAAAAGAAATGTGGCCTAATCTTCTATGCCACAACCAAGAGTCATCATCGAGGGCTTTCAAACAAGTGATATTGCAAGACATATTAGACAAATCAATCATGTATATATTGCTTTCACGAAAATCGAAAATATACATGTGTTGGATAGTCTATCAATAACTTTACAAGCTAAATTATCAAAAACAACATCAAAACCTTTATCACAAAGTTGACTAACACTCAAGAGATTATGCTTGAGGCCATCAACTAAAATAACATTTTCTATTAAAGGGGATGTACCAAGTTTAACATTACCAATACCGATGATTTTACCCTTGGTATCATCTCCGAAGGTGACGGTGTCACCTTCATGGTATCTTGATAGGGTTGCAAAGTTGTTGATATCCCAAGTCATATGCCTTGAGCAACCACTATCAAGATACCACAATCCTTTACGTCGTTGCGCATTGGAAAGTACCTACATCATTTAACAAATTTATTGACTTTGGTACCCAAATTTTCTTGAGTCCTTGAAAGTTAGTATCTCGAACCCAAACATTATGATGAGATGCATTAAGTCGATCATAGCAAAACTTAACTAAGTGACCTTTACGGCCACAAAAAGTGCATGAAAATACCTTCCCATACATGAATGCATGATGTGTGTGTGGAGGGTGAGCATGTTTGGGGGGTTTGGCATGATGTAAAGGTTGTGATTTATGAACATGAGCATGCATAACATGGGGTTGTTTCTTAGGGGCTTGTTTCTTAGGAAACATAGCCTCAAGCCTATTCTTATCAAATTCACACTTTTTCAAAACAACTCCTAAAGAATCAATTTTCTCTTTTAGCATGAAAATCTCATTTTCATTGACTTGTGAAAACTTACCCTTGCAAGAAATCTTATAGTTATCAAAATCTTTTTGGGTGGAAACTAAAGTAGAAGATAATTCATCTTTTTCTTTAGTAAGAGTAAAAACATGATGATTATGAGACTCATTTTCCTTTTTCATTTTTAAATACTTTTTCTTAAAAAATCATAGTTATGTGAGAGTTCTACAAATGCTTCTCCTAATTCATCCATGGAAAGCTCATCATCAAAAGAAGTGGAAGGGGTTACGTTACTTGTGCTTTCATTAGCCATGAAGCACATGTTGGCGGTATCAACTTTCTCCTCGGATTCACTCTCGGAATCCCATGTAGCCTACAATTCTTTCTTCTTGTAAGGCTTCTTGGAGGTGGAAGGCTTGACTTTATCCGGGCACTCCGCAACAATGTGACCCGGTCTTTGGCAATTGAAGCAAATAATTTTCTTCTCTTCTTTGCCACCTTGCCATCTCCTTCTACCTTAGAACTTTGCCTTGTTGTACATCCTCCGAACGTTCTTCACAAGAAGTGAGAGCTCTTCGTCATCTTCTTCTTCATCGTCTTCGTCGGAGTATGAGGATTGACTCTTGAAGGCAATAGCTTTCTTCTTGGAAGGAGCCATTTCCTCCCTTGCTTTTCTTTTCATCTCATGGGTCTTGAGGTTCCCAATGAGACCTATAAGCTCCATCTCCTCCTTGTCATTGAGTTCCTTTAAGGTAGTTGTTTTGACTTCCCATGAAGGAGGAAGAGCCCGGATGATCTTCCTTACTCTTTGGTCGTTGTCAATAGCATCACCTAGAGATGAAAGTCCATTAGTGATCTTTGTAAACCTTGTAACCATATCATCTATGGTTTCATTATCATGCATAGAAAAAATTTCATATTGGGAACGAAGAAGATCTATTTTAGCCCTCTTCACTTGTGAGGTTCCCTCATGACTAACAAGCAAGTGAGTCCAAATTTCATGTGTAGATTTGCAATAAATTACTCTTGCGATATCATCATCATTAAGTGCTTGGAGTAATGCATAGTGTGCCCTAGAGTTAGCATCAAATTCTTTGGTCTCAATTTCGGACCAAGTAGACTCATCACCGGTGGGTGCACTAAATGGTTTGGTCACCGCCTTTGCAACCCGGCTTCCTAGGGATTGCAAGAAAACGGTCATCTTAACCTTCCATATGGAAAAGTTAATGCCATCAAACTTTAGGGGGGTCTTAATTCCATCGGCCATTTTTACTAAGTGAAAGTGTATGAGAAATGGATGAAAAGATTAGTAAATAGTGGATCTCTCTAAGGTTGTTAAGTTAAGAGCCTAGAGACCAAAACTCTAATACCAATTGAAAACACCTAGAGGGGAGTGAATAGGTGTAAATGCTAATTTAACAATCTTTTAAAAACAAGTATGAATGAATGATGCAATGATCACTGAAAACAAGACTAAGAGCCGAATACCCGGTGAAGGGCTCTGAACTCCTTCCTCGTGATTCCTCTAGATATGAGTTTGAGGTGCGTATTGCAATCTTGTTGTATGAGTAATGATCGACAATGTAGCAAGAAATGAATTTGAAGCAATAATGAAATGTACACAAGATATATCACAAGATATGAAAGAATAGCAATAACACAAGCAAGAAAGTAAGAGCAATAGAGAGCAAAGAGAAAATCAATCACAAACACAAAGTATTTGTTTCGAGGTTCGAGCCACCGCCCTACTCCCCGCCTTCACCGCCGTGAAGGGTTTCCACTATCCACCGAGGACTTTACAAGGTCTACCGAAGACCGGAGTACCGAACTCCACCACTTACAAGCCTCTACCGAAGAGGTATCTCAACAAGAACAAGAAGAAGGAACAAGTAGCCAAGTGATCACCAAAAGGATCACAAACCTCTTACAAACTTTCTCTTTACAACTTCCTTATAGAATGAGAATGGAATTTTTGGCTCTAGAAGTGTAGTGAGAAAAACAAACTCAGTTGTAAATGAAACTTGCTTGAGAACACAACTGAAAAACAATAGCCAAGAATGCAAGAGAGAATTGAGAGCTTTGAAATTTTTTCTTTCTTTTTGAAAACTTGTAAACTAGGGATTTTTCTTGGGGTTTTTGCAAGAGACCAACCCTCTCTATTTATAAGGAGAGGAGGGGATTAAAACATGATTTAATTAAGTTTATATGGTCCAGAATTAGTCCCCAAAAGATCAGAAAACTCTGCCAAACAAAAAGTAACAAAAACAGTTTTTCAGAAAATCACCAAAGAAGAAAGAGCCATTGGGGCTCCTGGCAGGCTATCGGTCGACCGGCCCGGTCGACCGGTAGCCCATCTGACAGATAGCCGTTGGGCCCGGTCGACCAACAAAAAACAGAGAGCAAGCTGTTTTAGATCGGTCGACCGGTCGGTCGACCGACAGACGTGCACAAGCGTGCATGTCCTGGACACAGGACTCGGTCGACCGGCCTGGCTTGGAATAGGACCGGTCGATCATCCCGGTCGACCCCCAGGCCTGAAACAGTTTTTGAAGAAGGAATTTTTCTGGACTTGGGAAAATTTTCAAAATAATTTTGTAGGGAAAATGGCTAACATGCTGAAAAGGTAGATATACATGATATAAACAAGATATAAAATTTGTAGAAATTTGAATCATGTATAGAGACCACAGCATGAGCTTAAAACAAATACCAAAACTAAAAATTTGTATTTTGAAAAGTGTGTGTGTGTTTTAGAGCCAATTTTCCACAACCTCAAACTTTAACAAACTAATTCTTATATAGGTTCTAGGTGACTACAAAGTCTTCAAGTGGGCTTCTCCATATGATCTTGCAAGCTTGATTCTTGAACCCGAAATGAACCGACTTGAGTCAAAACAACCTTCCTTTAGGGAAGAAAACTCCATGAATCTTTAGAACCCTGAAACACACTTAAACAATAAACATGATTAGTACAAATAACTATATATGTTTTGGAATCATCAAAACTCAATAAAACGGGCGATTGTAACCTTGGGCCAACAGGGAGGACCACCATGTTTTAGAGAAATAGAGACTAGCTCTACCAGTGTTTGTAACTATCTTTATCCTTCTCACTTTGTTTATATGCTTTCATATTGATGATTTTTTAGCATATCTTGATTTTTCATGCTCATTATGTCTAATTGCAATGCCTAATTAGACTTTTGATATACATAGATAGTTTTTAAAATACACTCATGTTTATATGAATTCATATTTATGTGTTCTCACTATTATTTAGCTATATATGCATATCCTTGTTGAAATGACACTTGCATTTACACAAATGATCATATTTGTTTATCACTCATATTTTTGACGTTTTTATGTTTCATGTTTTGATTACTTGTTTAGATGTAATATTTATTAAAACTTATGCTTATACCATACAATTAGTGAGCTACATGTGATGCTTATGTTTAAGTGTCTTATTGCTCATATATACTCATTATATGTATTTGTATAACCTAATTTTGATGATTCTTGTATTTACACTTGTATTCCTTATTTTGTATTTGTTTTCTTGAAAATGTGTTTAGCTTCTTGTATATGTAAATTTTGTTTAAAACTATATGATATACATGTTCTATCTTTGAGTCACTTGCTTTATATGTCATGTATTATTTTAAAAATTCAATTTATGTTTAGGATAAATATATTAGTTTTAATAAAACATATATATGTCTTGAAGTTTGTTTAGTTTTTAATAAAAATAGAATTTTTCATGTTTTATAGTTGATCGGTCAATCCTATATATTGTCTAATTTATATCCAGGCCTTTATTAAAGGAGAAGGAAGAGAAACGAGCCCAAAAACCCATCAAAATTCTGATTTAATTTAGAATTAATTCAAATCAAAGATCAGGGCAGATTAGGGCAAATCAGAGCAGATCAGAGAAGATAAAACCAGTTGAAGAAGCGGTTAAAATAGATCTTCACAAATCAATTGGTTAAAGCCAATGATCAAAGGAGGTTTCAACAAATTCAGGACCTAATTCTGAAAATCTAGCAAAAGATAGATCGAGAAATTGGGGACCTGCAGCTTCCGGGTGTGGCCACCTGGCCAGACCTAGGGCCATCAAGGGCACTTGCAATGGCAAAGCAGTCTCGAGGCTATCGGATTCACTTGGATTACAAACACATCAGAGGAAAGTAAATGAACACAAAAGTAAAGAAGAAAAAGAAACTTCGATTCGATTTAAATAACAATAAAAGAAAAGACTTTCGTATATCGGTGTCACCCTCAGTATAATCTTGCTCTCATTCCTCCATGAAACTCGTGTCTCCTCTTAGTTATATAAAGAAAAGTAAAATTTACATTAAAAAAATAAAAACCTACACTAAAAAGAATGAAAACTTGCCTAAGAATCTATCTCTGCTTGATCGTTCCCTATATGCTGAGAAATCCTAGTATTTATAAGTAAAAACTAAAAGGGAAAAAGCGTCCGAAGATAGAGGGAGCAAATGCTCCCCCAACAACCTTAACAAAGCTGCGATCAGGAATAGGGAATGGGAATGGGGAAGATCTTATACGCTATGCTTGATCGCCTTCAAAGACTAGGTAAGTCGTAGCGACGGATCCAAGGTTTATGAACACTGAAGAGGTAAGTAAGTTTTAGTTTCTTTCTTGTAATTTTTTAGTTTTGATTACCACAATCTCCCAACTCTTTTATTTACTCTTTTTATTTCTTTCTTTAACTTAGTTAATTTTTTTCTTTCAAGAACTAAAAGAAGAACTTTAACCATTCTTTGTAACTTAAAAAGAAACTAATTTACTTAAAAACTTTCATCGCTAGTCCCTCCTTGTGGATCACGACCCGCATAGCTACTCGCTATAGCAGAAGTATTGAGTACTTTCACATTCTATTCTTAAGTTCTGAAATTCTATATATTTTGTGTGCAGATTCAAACTCAATCAACAGTTTCATATTTATGAAAAAGAATTTCATTGAGCTTCATTGATTTATATCCATGTATTGTTTTCCATTAATTATATTGAAAAAACTTAAAAAAGAGAATTGAGGAGCAAAATTACAAGTAAATCTTTTTAAAGAAAGAAAAAAAAGGAAATTACAAATAGATCTCCTCTGAGATTTTTGGGCAAGTATGTCGATGGAAATCTGATCAGCGCGTGATCACTTTATTCTGTTGATGATGCAATCGGTCAGATGTTCAAGCCTTCTCGAGGGAATCTCCTTCTCGCCTGGTTCCAAAAATTCTCTGAAGATAGAAGACTTGGAGTATTGAGACTCTGGATGAAAGAGAGTTGAGTCTCTGGAGCTTTGAAAGCTTAAAAACAAGAGGACACTTTTGGGCTAAAGGTCTCTTCGATCTCCAAAAGTTTCCCAGCCCTTCTTCTCTCTTGCAAAGGGCTATTTATAGCCAAACAGGGGTGTAACCGCCCCTTAATTCAGTAAGATTGAATCAACTTATTAGCTTCACGCCAGGCTTGATATAGCCTGGTAGCAAAGCTAAAAGTGAGCCCCTGGCGAAGTTAGGACGTTGGAACCCACCTGTATGTCTCCACTTATTGTGGGACCAAGTAGGCAGATATAACCGCCCACTAAAGCAACTAACTCCACTATTAGAAGTGGAGTTATAACCGCTAATCCCCTCTAGGGGATTTGAGAACGGTCAGATGACCTGGAAGAGCTCACGGCGGAGCTAGATGAGAGCTTCATGCGAAGTTCATCTTTAAAAGCTTCAGGCGAAGCTAATTCAGGGCCTCAAGCGAGGCTAGAAGTTAACCCATTTGATGAGCTAGGCGAAGCTAGAAATTTAGCTCAGAGCGGAGCTGGACATAACTTCAAGCGAAGCTGTGAGAAAGCTTTTCATGTGAAGCTAGGGTTAGCCCTATGCGAGGCTGATTAAGCTTCATACGAAGCTTGAAGCTTGGCCTTTTGACAAGGCCATGAGATGCTTCAAAAGAACTAGGCCTTTTGGGCTGATGTGAGGCTAGGTGTTGAACAGACTTAGCCTTATAGGCCTGCTTTGGGATCTAGAGTGGGCATAAAACTGGTCATCAACTCATCGATGACTCTAAATTTTATAAATGTCACTGAGGGTAGATGTCGTTCAGACTGATTGAAGCGCTGCCCGGGAGCTTGTCTTTTTGGCGTGTCAATAAAACCCCCTTCAAAGTTTTCATGAATCTCTAATGGATTGGTACAGATTCTGAAATACTTTAAATCTGAAGCTTGATACCTACATCGCTTAGGTCAGAAAAATTCACTGGGTGGAACTGTACACTAAACTAGGTAACCAGATTGTTTTAACCTAGAAATTCCGTGAGGAACTTAGCTCCGCTTCAGGCGAAGCTAAGGATTAGCTTTCAGCGAAGCTAAAAATGAGCTCTCAAGGGAGTTAACAAAGCTTACTGCGAAGCTAAAGAAGGCGTCTGAATGAAGTCGGCTAATTCGCCACCTCAGGTTTTTCCAACTGCCATTGCAAATTAATTTGAAACGATTGCTTGCGTTCCTTTAGAGGAGGCGAAGCTAGACACTTCTGTGTCTATAAAAGCCAAACTGGCTGAAAGAGAAATCATTTTCTCTAAGTGTTTTGAACTTTCATAGATATGGAAAATCTCTATTTTCTTCTTTCGAGATCTCTCAAGAACTTTCTACAAGTTCTAATGGCACCCAAACAACGTGCAGGGAAAGAGGTCGCCACCTCTGCGACGGCGCCGCCACTGCCTCCGACCATTGAATGCCCTATTGCGGGGAGGGGTTCCTCTCCCTTTTTTGAGATTTTTTTTATCTCTTTTGATGCCAAATGTTGGCCCTATCATGGTGAATCCGTCGTGATTCACCATGGTTTGGTGATCTCAGGGAGTCGAACTCCCTTACCTTTGATTCTATCAAATTTTAGGGAATTTAGTTCCCCTTTAATTTCGTGAATCAAAATCAGAAATCGAAGGGTTTCTTTCCTAAGTTTCTATATGAAGCTAGCCCATGGGGCTTTTGCACTCTGCATTTGTGCAAAGTGTGAAATTAAGCTTCGTAGAGAAGCTAGATAAAGGGGTTTACCCTTTTTGAGTTTCTTAGGCATAATTGCCTGTTAAGCTTCCATGTGAAGCTAGTTTTATGTGACTTTCTGCACTCTGCCTTTGTGCAGAGTGCGAAGTTAAGCTTCGAAATGAAGCTGATGCTGAGCTAGCTTCGCTTGAAAAAGTGAAGCGTACCTTAGAATTTCTTTGCATTCTTTTTCCTTTTTGTCCATAGGCTAACACATTTGCCTCTTTTTCTATTTTTGAAGTGTACTATACTCTCGGACCTTTGAACAGACTCTTCGAGTGAACCAAGGGATTGATGGGAATGTCAATTTGTAGTTCCAAGGGCAGACAATTTTATTCAGTGAAAGGAGCACTCCTGATCGTGATGTCTTAATTCAAACTGGAGACCAGTGCACGATGAGGAGTATATTGACCACTACTGAATAAAATTGCGGGGAGGGGTTCCTCTCCCTTTTTTGAGATTTTTTTATCTCTTTTGAAGCCAAATGTTGGCCCTATCATGGTGAATCCGCCGTGATTCTCCATGGTTTGGTGATCTCAAGGAGTCAGACTCCCTTACCTTTGATTCTATCGAATTTTAGGAAATTTAGTTCTCCTTTAATTTCATGAATTAAAATCAAAAATCGAAGGGTTTCTTCCCAAGTTTCTATATGAAGCTAGCCCTTAGGGCTTTTTGCACTCTGCATTTATGCAAAGTGTGAAATTAAGCTTCGTAGAGAAGCTAGATAAAGGGGTTTACCCTTTTTGAGTTTCTTAGGCATAATTGCCTGTTAAGCTTCCATGTGAAGCTAGTCTTTTGTGACTTTCTGCACTCTGCCTTTGTGCAGAGTACGAAGTTAAGCTTCGAAACGAAGTTGATGCTGAGCTAGCTTCGCTTGAAAAAGCGAAGTGTACCTTGAATTTCTTTGCATTCTTTTTCCCTTTTGTCCATAGGGTAACACATTTGCCTCTTTTTTCTATTTTTGAAGTGTACTATACTCTCGGATCATTGAACAGACTCTTCGGGTGAGCCAAGGGATTGGATGGGAATGTCAATCTGCAGTTCTAAGGGCAGGCAATTTTATTCAGTGAAAGGAGCACTCCTGATCGCGATGTCTTAATTCAAATTGGAGACCAGTGCACGATGAGGAGTATATTGACCACTGCTCCTTTAGAAGATCGTGACCAAAAGATCTACCGTAAGCCCGGCTTTATGTTTGGGGATGCAGCGCCCGACACGGATCATCAGCTGCCAGTCGGGAAAGGGCAGTGGAGTTTCACCCTGAATTGAGAGAAGTATTACCTTTCATCGAGCAAGCGTCACTTCCCTCTCTCCTTCTTTCAGTGGGTGATGAGGCCTAGGAAGATGAACTGGTAGATGACCCGAACTACTGACACAATCTACATGGGAATTCTGGCAGCTTTCTCTCATGGGTACACCAGGGTAGGTCCCCCTCGGTGCATAATGGGTTTTCACCCTAGGAACGTCCTACAAGACATCTGGTCGGGGAGAACCCAGCCATGGCCCAGACTTTCAGTAACCAATTCTTAAAGGTCAGTGGCAACTATTCGGCGATCGACTTTAGAGCCCCGGGTTGGATTCATTCTCCGAAGGCTTGGTGGAAGAGTTTGACCCTGTACGTCCTGGCTCACTTCGGAGAGGACATGGAAAGACTCGGACTTCGCGAAGCTATTAGGGCCATATGCTACGGCGTTCAAATGAGCATTGCAAACTTCTACGCCATCTTTGAACTGTACTGCCCGACGACAGGGACTTTCTTCACTCCTGTGGGCTAACTGGGCATGGTTTCGCGTGAGATGTGAGAGGTCTCTGCCTTGCCAATGGTATCTCTCCCGTTTGAGGAGTATTTCCCTTGCGAATCAGAGCGGCGTTATTAGAAAAACAAGAGCTCGCCTTGTTCGAGACTTACCGAGAGCTGATGTGCCACTTCTATATCTGCTTGGATGTGCACAGTGGTTACAAAGAAAGTTCGAACAGTTTAAAGAGTTGGGCAGATTATCGGTTTCCCACTCTAGAGAAAGCTTCCGATAATGAGGGAGCACGACCACGGAGACGTCTTTCTGGAAGAAGACGACGGTATCTACGAAAAGGGAGATATCTTTAAGAGTTTTCATCACCAGGCTTATCAACCGATAATCGGAAAAGCGCTTTTGGCCAGTTTCTGTCGGTTTGGTTGAAGAGGTGTGTAGTCCTATCTTCTTTCAACGACACCATTTTACCAACGGTACTGCTTCCGGCTATTCGCTTGGTGCACGGTCGCTCTCTCAGGCTACTTTTGGCTATGGTATGTTGCATACAGTGAGGTATTCGTGAACTAAGGAGGCCTTGTGTAGGCCACCCGCAACGAAGAGGGGTAAAGGAACAGTTTTACCTCGCAATGGGCCGAACCCTAGGGTTGGAATGTCATACACATATCTGATGGAATGGTTTGCCATGCACTGTTTGGCGATCATCCAACCCAGGGAAGAGCCTCCCCAGAGGGTGTTCAGATCGCGCACCTCCGCCGGTTCGAAGGGTCTTTGTGGGAATGAATCTATATGGCCACGGTCCGTAAACTGTTGTGCCGCCATGACGTGTATAGTCTTTTTCGATGCTTCCCCTATATCTGAGATGTCAGTTATGGTGAAGATTTCAAGGATTCCGGAGATAGTATAACATCACTGAGCCGCAGAGTGTTCAAATGGCTAGTAAGCATCAAGTATTCCCACATGGTATATCGGAGCGGAGACATTTGCAACCTGGAATCGTACATCCCTAGCCGTTTTGCTCGCCAGTTCGGATACGACCAGCTCTATTTCGATAATTCAAATTCCAACTTGGCTTTCATGGGGAGCTTGATCGATGGTGCTCGAGCTTGGCGATATCTTATTGCCAGTTGTACTGACGCACGGCTGTGCATACCATTGAGAACCCCAAACTTGCTGATGACTTTGGGGTTTTGCCAATGGTACAAGACCTCCAATTCCACGGCAACTAGGTTTAACATCAACTCCTCTGGCTTGAAGTGGATCTCTAAGCGGATGAAGTAGAAGGCAACTGAATAAGAGGAGGGTAAAAGAGTTCGATTGTCAGGCCTTCCTGAGTTTATCACTGTCAATGGCAGTGAAACTTCTGATGCTGAAAGCCCTCATTTCGAGAATGTTGCTGGCGCTGAAGTACCGCGGGATGCTCTTGGTGGGGTAAGCATAGCTCCCATGGAGGAAGTGGAGATGGAAGAGGAAGAAGAAGAGGAGCAACAGGAAAACCTGGACGTTCACTTCAAACGGAAGCAAAAGGACAAACCTCGCAGGAAGAGGGTGGTGAAGAAATCTCACTACCACACTCCAGTCATTGCGGAGAGCAAATCGGTTGCGATCGTCTCTCCTCCTTTCCTGTTAGTTATAAAACTATCGGTGCAAAAGAAAGCACCAGAAAAGGTCGCTCCAAGCTTGGGTAAGATTAGTTCCTATTTGCAGGATTTTTAATTATTCTCTCTTCTCGTGCAACTAACTTGTTAATTTTGGAATGCGGGAATCGAGATTGTGGGGATAAGGAGATTACTATGATCCGTTGTTCACCTGCAGGGAGGGTAACGAAGCCAGCTACTTCATCTCCGATGAACCTGAGGGTTGCGTAGCTGACATTGGTCCCTTGGTGCTGGCGAGGACAAAGAAAGCCCGATGGTTTCGAGTTCAAGAGGATTAGTCGCGGAACCTGTGGCGAGTGCTATGGTTGAAGGAGGATGGGTGCTGCCACAATTACTGAGACCCTCAGAACTGATGAACTTCTTCCTGAGCCAGCCTCTGGTGGTGACAGAAACTGGTGCTTCTCCAGTCATTGTCTGGGTCTCTGCTATTGAGCAATCGAAGTAAGCATCGCCATCAAGGATGCCCCAAAGGACATTGCTGAGGAGACGATCAAATCTGAGGCCATGACTACCGTGACTTCCACTCCTTCCGGTAATGCTATAGTAACCTGTAAATGACCCTTGCCTTTTTTCCCTTTATTTTGTGCTTATCTTTGGCCTAACAAAATACTCTTACAGGTATTCCATCTCTGGCCGCATCAACTTTGAAGGAGCCAGTGGGCCTTTCTTGAGAGGTTAGGGAGGAGACAAGTACCTCGGTTACTGTAGATGTCGCGGAGTTGGATGTCCTATATCGTGACCTGCCTTCTTACCAACCGGGGTCTATTGGTGATCTTGCAACAGCTGAGGAGACGAGGGTTGTTGTCTCTTCCACGTTATCGATGGAACCGATCACATCTCCACCTGAATGTTGCCGTCAATTTTGGCAACGATCGGTCTCAGGGTAATCAGCAGCCCGGCGTCTCTAATGTTGATTGTCGAGCCAGCTCTTTTTGGAGTAGTCACCAGCCTACTTCTCTCGTGGTTGGTGTATTGGTGTCGATGAAGACTCCCCCTCGGTTGCCAATGATTCCTCATCCATCTCTGACAAGTGTTTCTGCCACTTCTTCCACTGCCACTTCTTCCACTGTTATGACGATAAAACCGGTGGAGGGTTTATCTTTGGGGATTGTCGCTCACTGAGAGTAATTGAAGTTGAGAGAAAATTCATGGCGAAAATGGTCGATAGTTTTTTATAAGAGCTTGAAACGATCTATTGTCTTGATTTTGAAGGGCTCGAGCACTTCATTACAGCTCTGAAGGTGGTCCTCTCTCGTAATATTGGGAGTATCCGAGATTGCAGAGGGGATGACGAAGCTACTGCCTTGGAGCTGTTGGTAGAGAATTCGAGAGGGACGTGGGTGAGTGGCGTCGCCTTAGCAGCTTAGACCTGACTTCATCGGTAGACGACGAGCTTCAACGTCTCACGGCTCAGATGAGAACGCTCACTTGGAGACACAGGAAGTAGCCAAGGCGATATCTTTAGACTTGAAGTCCTTAGAAGTAAGGAAGGTAGAGATTGGTGACGCTATCGATGCCTCCAACAGCGCTCTTCTCGATGGCGAGGATAAGATTGAAAAGGCCAAGAAGATGATCAAAAAAGCCAATCTTCTCTTGTCCAAAGATGAACCGGTGCGTCTTAAGGAGATCGCTCAGTTAGAATAGCTCAATTCTCAGAACAATGAAGTCCTGCAGCAGGATATAGCGAAGAGGGCAACTCTGGCAGAGATCGAGGCTCGCTTATCCCAAATGGCGAACTTTAACGAAGCTGGGCTAACATCGTAGGCTTTCATCAGAGCCATTGAAGAAAAAAAGAGCAGGCTGGCCACACTTGAAGAACGGATCAAGTCTTACGAAACACAATCGTAGCTTGTAATCCATATATCCTTCTCTTTTTTGAATTAATGAAAAAGCACAATTTTATTTGACTCTTCTGTCGTGTCCCTACTTTGTTTATCTTCTGAGTTTCTAGTAAGTCCAGGTTTAAAATTTAGCTCTCTAAAGAAACAATATAATAGTATATTCTTCTAATTTATACCATAAGAATATTGATTAATCTATTCAGAGGTTGAAAACGTGATAGAATTAGTTATTTGATAAAGTACCAACAATAAGTTTGAGTGATGAGTCGATTCAAATCTTGTTGGAGATGAAAATGAAATGAAGCGAACTTGACAATCTTCCTGTTCAGAGGTAAATATTAATATAACAGATTAAAAACCATCGGGTTATGAACTAATTGTGACGAAGGCACCACAAAAACGCGATGGCGTTTAGAGTTTGTCAGTCCAGAAGTGACAAATTGGACGTAACTGGTTGAAGATTACCAGACTTAGGATTTTTGTCGTTCAGAGGTGACAGACTGGACATGACGACAAAAATAAAAATTCCCTGCTGGACTGGGGATAATGAGACTTAGCTATCTGTTGATTCAGAGGTGATAAACTGGACATGATCGATTAAAAAACTGCTAATCTCAGAGTGTTTGCTGTTCGAGGTGACGAACTAGACATGACAATAAAGTTTAAAAAGGGTGAACTCGATTTTAAGGACCTGTCTATTCAGAGGTTATTGACTGAATATGATAGACTAAGACACGCTAAATTCTGAATCCACTACCACAGGTAGTCGTATTAAATTGGCAGTTAGCCTACAAGGGACTGCAAAGGTGAATTGGATTCGAGCACCCATTGATTCAGAGGTGATTCGCTGGACATGACCAACTAAGAGACACCATGCTCACAATTCATCGTTTAGAAGTTTAATATTAACATGACAGTAGAAAGGAAGTCCATAAAGGACTAAAGGATGAAGTTCGAGATCCGATCGATTCAAAGGTGATGAGCTGGACAAGACCGTTCAGAGACTACTGAATTCAGAGCTCTGTCGTTCAGAGGTGACGAACTGGATATGACGGTACAAAGAGAAAACCTGGATGTCTGTTGTTCAGAGATGATTGACTGGACATGACCGATTGAGACATCGCCAGGGCTAGAATCCTGTCGTTCAGAGATGACGAACTGGACATAACAGCAAGAACGAAAAAGTCCCTACTGGACTGAAGATGGGGACTTGTCGGTTCAGAGGTGATTGACTGAACATAACTGACCTAGAGAATGAATAGCATACCAAGCATTCTTTATTCTAAGGTAAAATAAAGAACTTGAATTGTAGATTTGACTGTTCATGGATCTTTTACAGATATAACAGGTAGGGTCTGAATCCGTTGTTTAGAGGTTTACTATTTACATGACAATGATTGCCTTGTGATTTTAAGTGGGTCTGCCTATGAAAGAGAATGCAAGTGAAGCCTTGGTTTGTTAGGGAAAAATTAGAATCTTCCATCGGGGATGTTAATTTTATCCACCGGGAAATATGTCAGAGTCTCACTATCAGAGGTTTAATGTTTACATGATAGATTTGATTTGTGATTCATTTCGTGAGGGAAATGAATATCATTTTGTGTGATTCAACCATTCCATGGACAGGAATTTGTAAGAGATTTTGGAGGGGAATCAAATGGGATCAGGTCCCTTAGCTTTTTTAGCAAATCCTCAGCTGTCAACGGATTTAGTATGCCTTTACCAACCACCGTTTGAGTTGTTCTAGTCATGCTATTCTCCTCAGTATGATGAGTTGTTGAGAATTTATTATTGGACTTAACAACTCATATTTTCCTCTAGCCTTATTTACTGAAGGCTTCGCATCGTGTCACATGAAGCGATCATTTTTGTATTCCATTGGTGACCTCTAAAATCTTACTGGAGATTAAAGAGTTATGAAGCTCTCCATGGGGAATGAGACAGGTAGTTTGGCATTCTCTGCTGAAATATCGTCTTTGAATGATCAGGAATAGAATTAAAATTAATTCCGCTTGGGGGTAGAAGATACTCCTTTAAGGAAGGAGAAATAATCAAGTGATATTAATTTGAATGACCAGAGGTTTAATGTTAACATAGTCATAACGAATTCTTATTTGATCTTAGGTGAGGTGTTAACGTGATCAGGGATAGTACTTCTTTAGGAATTTGCCATTACCCAGCATCATAAGTATGTCGCTGCCTGTAATCGCTAGGCGATATGCCCCATTTGAGTAGAATATTTCTATCACGAACGACCTTTCTCATTTGGGTTGAAATTTGCCTTTGATTTTGTGTGTCATGACCATGGATCATCTGACGGCTAAAACCAAGTCTCCTTCCTAGAATACCCTCCCTTTAACTTTCCTATTAAAGGCTTTCAAGATTCGAGCTTGGTACAACTCAATGCGTTGTTGAGCTTGCAGTCGTCTCTCGTCTAGGGTTTCGAGTTCTTGAAGGCATAACTGATCGTTGTCTTCCTTAGTCATTTTGGTTGCTAAGGCAACCCGCAGCGATGGCATCTAGATCTCTTGAGGTATGACTGTCTCACACTTGTATACTAGAGAAAAAGGTGTGTTACTTATTGGGGTTCGAACTGTAGTTTCGTAGGCCCAAATACATTCACTGAGCTTCTCTTTCCAATGTCGTTTGCTTAATGAAAAGAATTTTTTGAGTAGCTTAATAATTGTCTTATTTATGCTTCCGCTAAACTATTTGCAGCAGGGTTATAAGCAGGTGAAGCCATATTCTAAATTTGGTACTTATTACAGAACCGGTAGAATACTTGGCTTGCAAACTGGGGACCATTGTCATGAATAATCTGCCTGGGAAACCAAATCGATGGATGACATGGTGTTTAATGAAGTTAACCACGTTGGAAGTTTTGACTTCAATAAGTGGTATAGGTTCTACCCACTTTGAAAGATAATCAGTTATTACTAAGATGAACAATTGACCTTTCGTTGATTAGGGGCTAATAGGTCCTACGACATCGATTCCCCACGCCTCGAATGGCCATGAAGTCACAATTGGGTGAAGTAGCTTCAGAGGTTGACGTATGAAGTCTGCGTGGATTTGACAGGCTTTATACCTTTGCGCATATTTGATTGAAACGGCTATCATGGTTAGCCAATAATAACTGAGTCTGTGTAATTCATCCTTGAGCTTCGGACCTGGTTGATGAGCCTCGCATATACCATCGTGTGCCTCTTTAAACACTTCTTGTGCTTCAGAGTTAGATAGGCAATGGAGCAGAATATCGTCTTATGAGCGGCAGTAGAGTGTCTTTACAATCGGATCATAATAAAAGTGGAGAGACCTTCGTCGGATAGAAACTGCTTCCTTAGGGTCGTCTGGTAATATATCATGCAAAGCATAGTCAATCATGAGAAATCGCCGATCTCTAGGCTCAAAGCCTATTTAGATTACATAGACTTCATTAGTTTCCAACACATCTTTTGGGTAAAAGAAGCGTCGAGCGGCCACCATAAGATGATAAGTTGCGTCAATGGGTAAGGCTAGTGTAATCGCTAGTGCAGCCAAAACATCTGCCTTAGTATTTTAAAAATGAGGCACATGACCGATGTAAAAGCCATCAAATGAATTGACCATTTTGATGACTGCATGGTTATAAGGCACCAAGTCATCATGTCGAACCTCGTATTCTCTTTTGACCTGATTGATGGTCAACTTTGAGTCGCCATAAGCCTCAAGGTTGTTGGCCCAGAGGCCCTTCACTCTAGTTTTGATGATGATTAACTCATGCTATTGTTTACTAATAATCTTGTGATATTTAGTTTTAGATATTTGATCAAGATATTAGTAGGTGATTGGCTTCAACAAAGGAGTTTTGAGGCTTTTACATAGTGATTCACGAGCTCGAACGTCAAGTTCACATCTAGCACTCGGCTGGAGTTAAGCTCGTTGGATTGCGTTTGGATCGAGTCGACTTGGAAACGGAATTCTACAAGAAGACCTCTGTTTGTTTAGTTTAAGATTGTGTTTAGATTATTGTAAAGATTAGATAGTATTGATATGCTCAAGTTCACATACACACACTTATTTTAAAGCATCATGTTTTATTTTCGGTTTAACCGATTTTGGATTTCTAGTTCATATATATGGTTTTCATGAATAGATAGAATAAAAACAAGTTTACAAGTTTTAATGTATATTAGGTTTGATCTATATACATCTATACTTCATATACTTAGAAAAACTTATTTTGAAAAGCCTATTCATGTGTTTGGAGTTTTGTATTTAAACAAAACTTATTTTTGTATTTAATGTCAAAAACATAGATATAATATATACAATATGCTTCGAAATTGTTTCAATATCATATTTTTGTATTTACATGTGTTTTGGAGAAAACGGTTTTCCATTTCAAAAATTCAAGTTTCGGAAAATACGGATTTTGGTTTAAGGCAAATTTTCAAGAACACAAAAATGGTTCAATTAGTTTGTAATATGTGTTGAATTTTACTCACACATATTTGCATTTCAAAGATCTAATAAGAACTGATTTTTCTGAAATTTATGTAATTTTATGGGATTTAATTAAAGTCAAAAACTCAAGTTTTTAATCCCTAAAATGTTTGACCTGGCTGTCCGCCGGTCGACCGGACCGGTCGACTGAGGCAGAAGTCGGTCGACCGGTCCGGTCGACCGACATGTACGCAGTCATGGGCTGGTGGGCCGGTCGACCGGGCGGTCGACTGTCCAGAGAGCTCTGCTCTCCGATCAACTGACCGGTCGACCGGCAGAGAGCTCTGCTCTCTCTATATCCAGTTCCGGTCGACCGGACGGTCGACCGGCCAGAGAATCGTTGCTCTCTGATTCCAGGCCCGGTCGACCGGGCGGTCGACCGGTGGCACAACGGTCATAAAAATGACCATTGGCCGATCGATCGGCCGGTCGACCGGAAGGGCAAATCTGCCCTTTCCTGCTGCCAACGGGACCCTTTTCTTTGGGCTGTTTTAGCTAAGAATTTTAAAAGCAAAATTTTCAATCTTTCAGCAAGTTTTCAAAAGAGTTTTTGTGCCAAAAGATTTGATCTTTTATTTGTTTTTAAAGGGTTGAAAAAAATCAAGAAAAGGAGAAGTCCTTGGGATTGGTTTTTGATCTTCATTTCTATAGCTATTCTAGAATTTTTTCCAAGAATTTTTCTTAGTGATTTTGATTTCCAAACTCTTTATTTTTCTTACACTTGAGCTATAATATCTATCCTATCTATAGGATCTTATTTAGTGAGAAAATTGGTTTGTGGTTTGTTGAAACCACCAAGTGTTGTAAACCCTTATCTTTGCTTGGCTTTGTGTCTTTCCCTCTAAGTGTAGAGGAGGTTATGCAATTGGGTTGTTGGCATCCCTCTAAGTGTAGAGGTGATTGAGTTTGTTGGTATCCCTCTAGTGAGAGGTTGATCTCGTTTTGGCTTTGTGCCTAGCCTCTAATGAGAGGCTGTATTTGTTGAGAGAGGAGTTGTGTACTCCTAGTTATATTTACCCAAATTTTTAGTGAAGATTCCCCATGTGGGAAGTCATGTGTGGACGATTTAGTGGAAATCCTTCAGTGTGAAGGCGGGGATGTAGAGCTGGGTGCTCAAACCTCGAAACATATCTCTGTGTTTGCGTTTGATCCACTATCTCTAACTCTTTCTCTCTTATTTACCTTGCATTGATTCATATTGTCATATCATTCATATATGCTTGGTTTGTTTGTGTGCCATACTTGTGTTAAATCAAGAAAGCTTCATATAGCACCTCAACTCTTATTTAGAGGAATTTAGAGGAGATAGTCCAGAGTCCTTCATCGGAAATTTAGCTGCACTCTTTGGTTACACAAAGTATGTTGTAATAGTTTTTAATTCCATATTATTTGTCATTAGATTAGCTATACACCTATTCACCCCCATCTAGGTGTACTTTCAATTGGTATCAGAGCCTACGCTCCTGATATTAGGTTAACCACCTGAGAGTGAGATCTTGGTTGCTAATCTAGATTTACATTTGCACACCTATTTGTTTACACACACTCATGGATTATCTTACACCTCCCATGTTTGATGTTTCTAAAGTCAATATGTGGAAGTTTAGAATGAGTATGTACCTAAAAACCCTAGGTTTGCATGTTTTCCTTACCGCTACTAAGAAATCCTATCTTGATAATAGCAAGCATATAGAGGCCAATGCACGAGCCCTTGAGGCACTTAGGAGCACTCTAAATAAAGAATATTTATGTATGATTTCTCTTTGTGATTCCGCCTTTGCAGTGTGGAACACGTTGACCTCTTCAAAGCTTCAAATGTCAAACATTATGAAGAAGGAATCTAGTGAGGATGAACCCGAACAACATTGCTACATGGTCCAAGGGAATGACTCCCTTGAGGTAAATTCGAAAACTCATCTAGATGATAGTGCTAGTTCTTCCGGCGATGATTTTCTTCATGCCAATACTTTAAATGAAGAACTATCCATTGTGTGTGAGAACCTATTACAAAAATACCAAAACTTGAAAAAGAAAAGCTTTAAATTAAACAAAGAAAATAAGGATTTAGTTTCAAAACTTGATTTAGCTTTGCAAGAGAAGGTTAAGATTTCAAATGAACGTGACTTATTGAAATCCCAACTTGACCTTGCCCTAAATGAAAACAAGATTTTGAAAAATAAAAATGATTGTGATGAAGTTTTAAAGAAAAATGAAGTTCTATCTACAAAACTTATTTTTGTTTTAAAAGAAAATGATTCTTTGAAAAATAAAATTATTTCTATTTCAAAGAATTTGAATTTTATTTCTAATGAAAATATTTCTTTAAAAAATGATATTGACTCACATGTTTGCCATGCTAGTGTAGCCTCACCATCTAGTGTTACTATAGCATGTTCCACCTCTTCTTCCATGATTGAAAATAATATAAATATTTTAAAGAAGAGTGTTGATTGTTTGGGGTCCACTTTAAGCCAATGTGTCATGAATCACACACGTTTGGAATCCATATTTCGCAAGAAACAAGTTCCACCTATGCATGCACACAAATCACGGCATACACATGCTCCTCACGTTCATACACATAACACAATGTATGCTCATGTGTACACTTGTACACATTGTGGACGTAAGAGTCACCTTGCAAAATTTACTTTGATAGAATTAATGATTCAAATTTTGCAAATAAATTTATTTGGGTTAGGAAAGGTGTTAACCCTAATGAACCCAAAAGAGTATGGGTACTAAAAGCCACTCCTATTTTATTTGACATAGGTGTGGGCTCTCACTCGACGTGAGGATATTGGTTCCTAGAGGTGAATGCGTTCCGAGCTAAATAGTAACTATTTTGGATGCACCACTTTCAAGGGGAGTTTGGTGGGAGGACCACCTTGGTTTGGAGGCTAGAGATTTGCCCTCATGATTTTGGTAACGATCTCTATCTCCCATTATGTTTACATGCTTTCATGTTGTTGAATTTTAGCATATTTTTATTAGTATGTTAAATACCATGAAAATTAGGCTTGTGATATACATGATTAGTATTTGAGATACACCCATGTATATATGGATCTATATTTTTTTTTGTTCTCACTTTAATTTAACTATTGTATATATCATAGATCTAAGACATGTACATTTACTTAATGATCATATAAGTTTATGTTTTGTTTATGCTTCATGTTTTGATTACATGTTTAGATGTAGCTTTCATTAAAACTTGTGTATATGCTTGTACAACTAGCGAGCCACAAATAGATTATTATATGTTTGTGTTTGAGTGCTCATTTGTACTCATTAGATGTACTAGTATAACCTAATTTTGATGATTAATGCATTTTAACCTGTATTCCCTATTTGTTGGACATGTTTTTATGATAATATATTTTAGTTTCATGTATATGTTAACTTTACCAAAACTATTGAATATACATGTATACCCTTGAGTCATTTGCCTTTCATGCAAAACCTCTTTATAGACTCAATTGTATTTGGATACGTATGTACACCATAGTTTTGACAAAACATACATATGCCTTGGAGTTATTATTGTTTTGATGAAAATTAAATTTTCATTTTTTTTAAAGGAATTTCATATTGAGCTTAAATGCCTTATTTTCATGATGTTGATTACATGACTTTCTACACTCTATATTTGATATTTACTCATGATTTGATTTCATGAAATTATATGAGCTTTATTGCTATTTGAGTGTCAATGATTGTGTGATTTTCAAAGTTTCATGGATATATTCTTATTTTATTTCTTACTTGAAGGATTTTGTACTAGTTTTCAAGTTTTTCATAAAATTAGTTGCGTATTTCTTCATTTTGGAAGAGTTTTCAAACTTGTTAAAATTATCTTCAAACTTATTGATGAAAACCCCTTCCGTCGAAGGGCGGTTGGATGGGCGACCATGCCTTGTATGCTCTTTATTGAAAAATCTATTTAAACATGCGCATGAGAGGTAGCATGAGTTATACACTTGATCCTCATCATATTTTCAATTGGTATCCCAATTGATATTTTCATGTTTGTATACTCATCTTTGATTTTTATATATGTATGTTTCAAAATTTCAAAAAGTATCAATTTTTATTAGTATTTACTTTTTCATATATATATAATTTGATTGTGCTTATTATATCTTTACATCTTAAAGCACAAATTATATTTATGCTAAGGTTGATTTACTCATTAATGACTATTAGTTTTCAAATTGGTATTTTATACAAGCTTATGCATCATTTTCATTGGAATTTCATAAAGGGGAGAAAAACTTCATGTTTTAATTTTCAATCGATTGTATTTTCAATTGGTATCTTACTCCCACTCTTTATGATGAAAAATGATGTTATTTGGTATATTATTTTTCAATTGGTTTCCTATGCTCTTAAGGAAAAATATTTTAATTTGAAATATGCAAACATTTTCAATATTGGTATTAAAAATCTTAAATTAGTTTTATTCTAAAATCTGGTATCTTTATTGCAAAATGAATTATTTAACCAAATAGTTGGTTTGTTTTTCAATTGGTATCATATTTCATTTTAAATTGGTATCTATATTGAAATGAGTTATGTTTACATAAAAATATTTGGCTTTCACTTTCAATTGATATCAAAATTATAAAAATATTCTCATTTGATATCAAATTTACAAAATGTTTACAATTGGTATCATGATTTACAATATACATATATATATTTTAATTGGTATCAAAATATACAATATTTCATTTTCCATTGGTATCAAAAGTTTACAAGATATTTTCAATTAGTATCTTTTGGTATCTTAAAATTTTTATTTATTTTCAATTGGTATCATAAATTGGTATTAAATTTTTTGATATTTATTACTTATATGCAAGGGAAGCTTAACATCTTCTATATATATATATATATATATATATATATATATATATATATATATATATATATATATATATATATATATAATATATATATTCATGTTGAGTGTATCTCATATTGAGGAGCTTGACCGCTCTTCTTTATGTCTTACACATGTGTAGAGGGAGTTTCACACCTCCTTTTATACATTGTATATTATGCTTTATGTGGTTAGGGTTTAGTCATCTCTTTTCATATAAATGCATGTATACAGGGGGAGTTAACTTCACGTCTCTCCTCTTCATGAATGTATATAGCATATACACATTTATTGTTTTGATTTATGCAAAAAGGAAGAAAAATTTATTTATGTCTTTAGCGTTGTACCCCTTTGTTGATGAATTGACAAAAAGGGGGAGAGAAATTTGGAGTTTTTATATATGCATGTTTGTTTTGTTACCTTTTACCATTGGTATCAAGAGCATCTTTTATTGGTATCAAGAGCATGTTTATTTCATTGGTATCAATATCATGTTTATGCATATTTATGTTGAACATTCACGACATATCTTTACTATTTATTACTATGTATGAGTTAAGGAGGAGCTTCTATGAAGCTTAACTTTAATCCATGCATATATAACTCCATGAGTTTTGTCATCATCAAAAAGGGGGAGATTGTTGGCCCAGAGGCCCTTCACTCTAGTTTTGATGATGATTAACTCATGTAGTTATTGTTTACTAATAATCTTGTGATATTTAGTTTTAGATATTTGATCAAGATATTAGTAGGTGATTGGCTTCAACAAAGGAGTTTTGAGGCTTTCACATGGTGATTTAAGAGCTCGAGCGTTAAGTTCACATCTAGCACTCTGTTGGAGTCAAGCTCGTTGGATCGCTTTGGATCGAGTCGACTTGGAGACGGAGTTCTACAAGAAAACCTCGGCTTGTTTAGTTTAAGATTGTGTTTAGATCATTGTAAAGATTAGATAGTATTGATATGCTCAAGTTCACATACACACACTTGTTTTAAAGTATCGTGTTTTATTTTCGGTTTAACTGGCTTTGGATTTCTAGTTTATATATATGGTTTTCAGGAATAGATAGAATCAAAACAAGTTTAAAAATTTTAATGCATATTAGATTTGATCTATATACATCTATACTTTATATACTTAAATAAACTTATTTTGAAAAGCCTATTCATCTGTTTGGAGTTTTATATTGAAACAAAACTTATTTTTGTATTTAAAGTCAAAAATATATATATAATATCTTTCATGTATATTATATTGTACAATATGCTTCAGAGTTATTTCAATATCATGTTTTTGTATTTACATGAGTTTTGGAGAAAACAGTTTTCCATTTCAAAAATTCAAGTTTTGAAAAATACGGATTTTAGTTTAAGGCAAATTTTCAAGAACACAAAATTGGTTCAATTAGTTTGTAATATGTGTTGAATTTTACTCACACATATTTGTATTTCAAATATCTAATAAGAACTGATTTTTGTGAAATTTATGTGATTTTATGGGATTTAATTGAAGTCAAAAACTCAAGTTTTAATCCCTAAAATGCTTGACCTGGCTGCCCGCCGGTCGACCGGTCCGATCGACCGACGTGCACGCAGCCATGGGCTGGTGAGACGGTCGACCGGGCGGTCGACCGTCCAGAGAGCTTTGCTATCTGGAAATGGCCCTGGTCGACCGACCGGTCGACCGGCAAAGGCTCTGCTCTCTGTATCCAGTACCGATCGATCGGGCGGTCGACCGTATAGAGATCCGTTGCTCTCTGGTTCCAGGCCCGATCGACCGGGCGGTCGACCGGTGGCACAACGGTCATAAAAATGACCGTTGACCGGTCGACCGCTCGGTCGACCGGAAGGGCAAATCTGCCCTTTCCTGCTGCCAACGGACAAAATTTTTGTGGGGTTATAAATACCCACTTCTTTGGATTGTTTTAGCCAAGAATTTTAAGAGCAAAATTTTCAATCTTTCAGCAAGTTTTCAAAAGAGTTTTTTGTCAAAAGATTTGATCTTTTATTTGTATTTAAAAGGGTTGGAAAAATCAAGAAAAAGAGAAGTCTTTGGGATTGGTTTTTGATCTTCATTTCTATAGCTATTCTATTTTTCCCAAGAGTTTTTCTTTGTGATTTTGACTTTCAAAACTCTTTATTTTTCTCACACTTGAGTTATTATATCTATCCTATCTATAGGATCTTGTTTAGTGAGAAAATTGGTTTGTGGTTTGTTGAAATCACCAAGTGCTGTAAATCCTTATCTTTACTTGGCTTTGTGCCTTTCTCTCTAAGTGTAGAGGAGGTTGTGCAATTGAGTTGTTGGTATCCCTCTAAGTGTAGAGGTGATTGAGTTTGTTGGTATCCCTCTAGTGAGAGGCTGATCTTTTATTGGCATTATGTCTAGCCTCTAGTGAGAGGTTATATTTGTTGAGAGAGGAGTTGTGTACTCTTAGTTGTATTTGCCCAAATCCTCAGTGGAGGTTCCCTGTGTGGGAAGTCCTGTGTAGATGATTTAGTGAAAATCCTTCAGTGTGAAGGCGGGGACATAGAGCTGGATGCTCGAACCTCGAAACATATCTCTGTCTTTGCATTTGATCCACTATCTCTAACTCTTTCTTATTTACCTTGAATTGATTCATATTGTCATATCATTCATATATGCTTGGTTTGTTTATGTGCCATACTTGTGTTAAACCAAGAGAGCTTCATATAACACCTCAACTCTTATTTAGAGGAATTTAGAGTAGATAGTCCAGAGACCTTCATCGGGAATTCGGCTACACTCTTTGGTTACATTAAGTGTGTTACAATTAGTTTTTAATTCCACATTATTAGTCATTAAATTAGCCATACACCTATTCACCCCCTCTAGGTGTACTTTCAAAGGTATCGTACCCCTATTTCATGAGCGAGCTGGAGGCTGATAAGTAGGGTATTATATTCCACTACATTGTTAGAATAGGGTATTGTCAATGAAAATGCCCGAGAAAGGACATGACTTTGTGATGATATAAATACCACCCATGCACCAACGATTATCTTACCTTCGGAGCCTGTTCTTGATGCTTCATCAAAGAACAACTGCCACACTTCATCTTCTGAGATTATATTAGATTTGAAAACCTCATATGGAATATTTTCATGAAGTTTTGAGTTCTCGGGAATCGAATGAGCTGCCAGAAAGTTTACAAGGGCCTGACCCTTGACCGCCTTTTAAAGGACAAAGAGCATGATGTACTGAGACAGGAGGATGGCCCACTTAGCTAACCTCGAATTCAGCGATCCTGATTTTGTCATGAGGATACACAAGGGATTAATTCTGGAAATGACATGTATGGTTTGACCAACCAAGTAATATCGCGTCTTTTGAACGGCGAAGACAAGAGCTAAACATTCCTTCTCAATAAGATTATACCGAGACTCAGCTCCTATCAGGATCCTGCTCAGATAGTAAATGGCATGTTCATGGCCTTCGTCATTCTTTTGAGTAAGAAGAGCACCCAAAGAATGGTCCATAACTCTTACATAAAGTAAGAATGCATTTCCTAATGTGAGAGTCACCAGGACTGGAGGCTTAGTGAGGTACTCTTTAATATCTTCGAAAGCCTTCTGGCAGGCTTTATCCCATACAAAAGAGACACCTTTTTTCATAAGATGGGTGAATGATTGACAACGATCCGAGAAATTTGCGATGAATCTTCGGATGTTGGCCAACCTACCTTGTAGACCCCTAAGTTTCTTAAGATTCTTAGGTGGTTGCATGCTCTGAATAGCTTTGATATTGTCCGAGTCAAGATGGATTCCTTTCAACGTGACAATGAATCCCAAGAACTTGTAGCTTGAAACACCTAAGAAATATTATGTTGGGTTCATTTTCAGCTGATAAGCTCGCATTATATCGAACATTGTTTTCAAATCACGAAGATGATCATTTTTATTGTGACTTTTGACAGTAATGTCGTCGACATAACTCTCTACCATTTTTCGGAGGTAGTTATGGAAAATTATGCTCATTACACGTTGGTAGGTTGCTCTAGTATTCTTTAATCCAAAGGGCATAACAGTATAACAATATACCCCCAATGGTGTCTGGAATGAAGTATTCTTTTCGTCTTCTGAGTACATCTTGATCTGGTTGTATCCTGAGAGGTCATCCATATAGGACATTCTCTCAAAGCCACATGTGCTATCAATCATGACATCAGTGATGGGCAGTAGGAACTCGTCTTTAGGGCAGGCTACATTAAGACCACAGTAGTCAATATAGATTCAGATTTTTTTCATTCTTTTTAAGAACAGGGACAATGTTAGCAACCCAATCTGGGTGATGCTCCTCCCGTATGAAACCACATTCGATAAGTTTATGGACTTTAGCTTCAATAGCTTCCATGATGTAAGGGTGAAATCACCGTTGCTGTTGTTTCACTGGCTTGACATCAAGCTTAATGTTTAATCGATGCATGACCATTTGCGGATAAAGACAGAGCATATCTTCATAATTCCATGCAAAGACATCGATATACTCCCGTATAACAGCTGTCAATTCTTCTCTTTCTATAAGTGATAAACTTCACTTATAGAGATGGGTTTAGGGTGATCTCGACTACCCACATCAACCTGAATTACCCTATCCTCAGGGGTGATTCACGTTGTTCAAATCATTTATCCCATAGAAGATCGAGTTGCTGAGCCCATGGCTCAGCATCAAACGTTTCAATAGCCTCCTCTTGCTCCAATTGATTAATTGAAGTCATATTGATGAAAAGGTTTTTGAAGAGCACCCCTGCACTGACATCTGATTCCCACTCAGATGAACTGGAGGAATGTGACGGGAGAGATTCGTCTCTTTCAGACTGAAACTGAGCGGGAGGTGTGACATATCCCAACCCTCTGCGTGTTTTATCGTAATAATTTGCTGGATTCCTTTTTGGCACGAAAGTCCGTAGAAGACTACGTCGTCCCTTCTGAAATTCAAGACATCTCCATTTTGTAGATTATACCCCATTCTTCTCATCATATGATGTACTGATCGTGCATAAAGGAAGAATTGCGGAGGCTCTGGGTCTGAACTCGAATCTGTAATTGTAGATATTCGAGGTTGAATCCTGCCGAATACTATCGGTGATTGATTCCTCTTGGATGAGGAACCACAAAGACAGATCCTTCACTTTTCTCTACAGGCGTACTTATCACGCTTAACATGGATAAGGACATGTGTAGGGAGGTATCGCCTATAGATTTAAACAAATCAACACTCACAGGATAGTCAAAAGTGACATTCTAATTGATCACCCATTCACCATCATCCTCAATGGGATTGTTACATTTAGCATCGTTAAAATATGCTACAATTTGTTTGAAAACAAATGTAGTTGGTGTGTTTTTCTCTGAATCTGAATCCTCTTCATTGACGCTATCGTCATCTTCAAGCAATGATTCTTTTGCTACTTCGTTAGCTTCCTGGTAAAGGAGAGCATCAGTAAAGTAATTTTTAACTCCCTTGAAATACTACTTTTCAGCGAACACCATTTGTAGCGTTGCATTATCCTCCACGTACTTGAGGCACTGATATAGAGTGGAAGGAACGATCCAATTAGCGTGAATTCAAAGTTGCCCAAGCAATAGATTGTATGATGTGTCAGCATTGTTAATATAACATGTCACTTCTGATTTTAGATCCCCAATTCGACAGCAAAGATGAATCTTCCCAGTGGATGACTACTTCCTACATTGAAGCCATATATCATAGTAGTCATTGTTGATAATCTATTCAGTGGTATCCTAAAAAAGTAGAGTAGCCTTTTAGGGATGATGTTGAGTTCAGATCCTGAATCAACCTGTACCCTCTTAATGCATATCGAGCCTATGTATCAAGTATAATATAAGGGTCGATCATGTTTATTATCTTTGAGGAGCATGTCCTCAGTAGTGAAGGTGATGGCAGGGATTTTCAGCTGTAGGTGATGACATTCAGGACACAAGGGTTGAGTGTCATTTTCAGAGGCCTTCAGGATATGTATCAGAAATGATTCTGAATTGGCCAGCACATCCCTGAGTGCCTCTCTTGTCTCCTTTGAGAGGCGAAGTAGCTCGTATATAGTGATTCGAGCTGGAATATTGGTTAGTTGTACCAATATATCAAAACAGAAAGGGGCATCAAGTCCTGAACTCGAAGTTTTCTTCAACATTTGGTCAAATCAGACTTCTTTCTGCTTTTCTTTTCCTTGTACAGGAGCTAAAGGCGGAGCATGTATTCTTCTGACATCGTTGGCTATTGTGTCTCGTCAGTGATCTTCTCGTACTGTCTCAGGTAAGCTTTCCCAGACTGATTACCTGTTGGTTGAGGTGCAGCGTCCTATGCTGCCAAAGTATGCTTCTCGTCTTTAGAGTCACTGAGAGAAGTTATTATTATATTGTCATCATCTGGCAAGACAGAGACAACATTGCAGGATTTTGCCTTGAGTTTGGGTTCCCTTAAGTCCCATTGCTCATCTTTGGTAAGATTCGGGTGCACCCACATGATTTCTCCAGACTTTATCGTTATTGGAATGAGACCTTTAGCCTCCTGTTGCTTTGCAAATTACTTCCAGTCATGCCTTTGGGGCTGGAGCATGTCTGTCGGGGACAGTAACCTTCAGAAAAGTGCCGAACTCGAGAGTCACCATGTTCGCAGTGACTTTCTTCTGTTCTGACTTCAAAGTCAGAACTCCAGCGTCGATCAGAGCCTGAATTTTGTCCTTGAGGACAAAGCATTTGCAGGTAGGATGATGAACCATCCTATGAAAGAGGCAATAGTTGGGATTGTTTGTACGCCCTACTTCATTAGGGCATCGAGCCTTTAGTAGCTTCAGCTTATTACTCTTTTGAAGCAAATAGAATATTGTAACCACCTACTCATCTTTGAAGGAGTATTGTTTCGGCGAAAACCTAAACTCCAGATTACCGGTGCGACTCTTTTTTAGTTTTCAGAGGAGTTTCTCCTAACAACTTCACAGACATGGTTTCTTTCCCTTTTAATTGGGAAGACTGTACTATTTCGTCACGTTCTTTATTGTTCACATCTCATTTCTCTTTAGGCATGGAAAGCTCAAACTTTTTAGCTTGCTCAACAAACTCTTTCCAAGTGTGGGCCTTAACCGCCCCCATGCGAATCTCTACTTGGTCCAGAAAGTTGTTCCTACATGTCTGTAATAACATAAGCAATGGCATCCTTGCTGGACATATCAGAGATAGATTCCTAAATCTTTCAATGTAATCACGAATCAATTCTTCCTTCTTTTGCTTTGTAGAAAGGAGTTTATCCATGGTTACCTTGGTGTCATCCTTATAGAAGCAAGAGAGGAACGGGTCTCCAAATCGATCCAAGAATTGATGAAACCCGGTGGAAGGCTTCTGGACCAGTCGAAGGCCACTCTTTTGTGAGTACCGATAAACAAACTAACCATGATGGCATCATTATCTATTACATTACCGGTCTGAGACCGAAAATAATAGATATACTAGTTCGGTGAACTCTTACCATCATACGTATGTAACGTAGGTATCTTGAATTTCAGTGGGTATGGCACCGAATCCTATTCAAGTGGATAAGGGCGAGTCATACTTACATTTTTTAGCTCATCTCTCTTAGCTAGGGATGCAATCTGAGTCTGGATGCCTTTAATGACCTCGGAATCAATTGAAGAACTTTCCTTCGACTTCTCAGCCTTAGGACGTTCATCATCATTATATTTCTCCTCATTATGATTGCTCCCGGTGTCATTGTTATTTCAGTTGGTCAGAAGCTGAGCTAGCATCTGTTGAATATTGTCCAAAGTTTCTTACTATGTCCTGAAAGTTTGTTCTTGAGCCTCCATCTATTGGCAAAGATCATCATTGTTGTTGTCGGTCATGTTAGCTGACACTCTGCTTGTCTGCATAGAGCTGAATATTATTGAAGAGGCATATCCATTAGCTTCTTCCTTATCATCAGACTATTGGAAGAGACTTTTTAGTGGTTCTGGTGACATCATCCCAGTTGAAGAGAATGGTTATTCATAATTATAGGATATACTACACTGAACCATGTGCTTCAGAATGCTCCCTCTTGTCCTACTAAGACTTGGCCTAAACTGGGACTATAGTCTGAATCTGAAGAACTGAACGAAGAAGAGTTAGTATCATGTCTCCCTCGTCTGGCCCTGAGTGATTCGCGTCCCCTTCCTATCATGTTGACGGATGCTGAAGGAAGATCTGGCAAGTTTCATGCTTTGTTCTTTTTCTGAGGTTTCACAGGGGCTTGAATTGATAGTCGATTGAAAATAGACTGTCGGGCTGGAAGATTGGCTTGGACTGGCCCTAATTGGCAATGGACCGAATGGACCATCACCAACTGGCACCCTGCTTGTTCACAACGGTAGGGAGAAGTATGACTTACTTCTTCACAACAGAACTTCCATTTGTAAATTAAAAACTCTCGCAAATCAAGTCAACTGAGCTTAAACGATCTAGTACAGAGACTCGGGGAGGTCGTGAACTAGGCTGTTCAAGTTAGGGAGCTCTAATGAAGCTTCTCTTTTTAATTACAAGTGAAGTGAAAACAACTCCTTCTGTAGCATTAGCTTTGCTCGACGAAGCTTTTAGCTCCGCCCCTAAGTGCGAGCTTATCACTAGAAAGCACTGGGAGCGAAGCTGTGGTAGCTTTGCTTTTATCACACAGTGGTGCTTTGATCTTTAAGTTGGGGTAAAGGTGATTTGCACTACACAGTGCTTTTGTTCTAGCCCTGCGGCTAGCGACTTTATTAGTACTCTTAGGTGCTGAAGCCGCATAAGTAACGATATCAGCACTTGGGGGTACGCCCTTAACTTCGCTTAAAGGAGCGAAGTTAGCGTTAGAAACAAGCACTCTCTGGTTAGGCGAAGCCAACGAGGCTTTACGTCTAATTTGCATTGCGCGCCCAATTCAGCCTCACGGCTAAGCGAACTTTGAGCGCCCCATGTCGAAGCTGCGTACGCAACGCCATCAACACTTAGGGCGCTATGCCCTTTTCTTCATGTGAGAGGCGAGGTTGAGCTTCAACTTCGCCTAAAGGCTTGTGCAGAGGGTGCTCTTGGCTCCACTCTCCAAATTCGCTTACTCTGAGCAGTTCTAGGTTCGAGTGGAACCGACTTGGTTTTGTATAGGCCACCATATTGACATGATATCAACTTAGCTTCAGTTGAGGCTTAAGTGAATTGGAGCGAGGCTCACTTAACCGGGTAAGCGGCTGGCATAGGCTTAGACATAGCCTCAGTCAGAGCTGCTTTCTGATCTGTAGCCAGTGGAGCTTTGGCTACGGAGACCTTCCTGTACTTCCGTGCATGGAGTGCTGGGTCACCCCTGGAGAGGAGTTCCTCGAACTTCTCTTGGTCAAAGTGGATGATTAAATTTTTGATGGTGATGGGTTCAGTACTCTAACCGTTACATTACGATATCATCTCCTTATGCGAAAGAAGACTTTAGTCCCCAGCGGAGTCGCCATCTTGTTTTCTATTGATTATGCAGAAAAACTTACAAAAGAGAATTGAGGAGAAAGATTATAAATAATTCTTTTAAAGAAAGGAAAAAAAGGAAATTACAAGTAGATCTCCTCTGAGATTTCTTAAAAGTATGCCGATGGGAATCTGATCAGCGCGCGATCACTTTATCCCGTTGATGATGCAATCGGTCAGATGTTCAAGCCTTCTCGGGGGAATCTCCTTTTCGCCTGGTTCCAAAAATCCTCTGAAGATAGAAGAATTAAAGTATTGAGATCCTGATTGAAAGAGAGTTGAGTCTCTGGAGTTTTGGAAGCTTAAAAGCAAGAGGACACTTTTGGGCTAAAGGTCTCCTAGATCTCCAAAAAAAATTCAGCCCTTCTTCTCTCTTGCAAAGGGCTTTTTATAGCCAAACAGAGGTGTAACCGCCCCTTGAATTTAGCATGGCTGAATCAGCTTATTAGCTTCACGCCAGGCTTGATATTGCCTAGTAGCGAAGCTAAAAGTAAGCTTTGGCAAAGTTAGGACGTTGGAACCCACCTGCACGTCTCCACTTATTGTGGGACCAAGTGGGCGGGTATAACTGCCCACTAAAGCAACTAACTCCACTATTCGAAGTAGAGTTATAACCGCTAATCCTCTCTATAGGATTTGAGAACGGTCAGATGACCTGGAAGAGCTCGCGGCGGAGCTAGATGAGAGCTTCAAGCGAAGTTCATCTTTAAAAGCTTCAGGCAAAGCTATACTCAGGGCCACAAGAGAGGCTAGAAGTTAGCCCATTTGATGAACCAGGTGAAGCTAGAAATTTAGCTCAGAGCTGAGCTGGACAAAACTTCAAGCGAAGCTTGTGAGAAAGCTTCTCATGCGAAGCTAGGGTTAGCCCTCTGCGGGGCTGATTGAAGCTTCATGTGAAGCTTGAAATTTGGCCTTTTGACAAGTCCATGAGGTGCTTCAAGTGAAACTAGCCCTTTTGGGCTCATGCGAGACTGGGTGTTGAACAGACGTAGCCTTATAGGCCTGCTTTGGGCTCTGTAATGGGCATAAAACTGGTCATCAGGTCGTCCATGACTCTAACTTTTATAAATATCACCAAATGTAGACGTCGTTCAGACCGATTGAAGAGCTACCCAGGAGCTTGTCGTTTTGGAGTGCCAACATGTATATGTTTCTTACATGATTCTTGCATACTCTATATTTTGTGTTTACTCATGATTTTAAATTCATGAGAATCTATGTGCTTTATAGATTTTTTAGTGTCGATTCTCATGCAATTTTCATATATCATGAAATATATATTTGTTTATTCCTTACTTGAAGAATTTCATATTAGTTTTCAAAATTACCTTAAAACTAGTATCGTATTCTTCAATTGGTAGAGTTTTCAAACTATACTAAAATTATTTTCAAATCTTATTTTTGAAAACTCTACCTTTTAAGAGACGTCGGATGAGCGACCATGCCTTGTATGCTCAAAATGTATATCTTTTAAACATGTGCATGAAAAGTGTGGCACATATGACTTATACACATTATTCCTTTGCTATATCATTTTTGTATACTTATACTTTCTATATATGTATATATCATATTTTAAATTGGTATTTAAATTGATCATACATACATATATATATGATTCTTGAACTAAGATAACAATTTTTATTCATATACGTTTTATAGCACAAATTAATTTCATGATAAACTTGATTCATGTTTTTTATGATAATTGGTATCTTACAAGCTTATGCATTAGTTTTATTGGTATTTCAAAAGAGGTGAGAAAATTCTTAATTTATCTTTCAATTGTATTTATTTTCAATTGGTATCTTACTCTCACTTTTTTTTAAAAAATATTTTGTTTTAAAAAATGCTAACATTTTCAATATTGGTATCAATAACCTTCATTTGGTATTATTCTCAAATTGGTATCTATATTACAAAATAATTTTAATATTTACCTAAAAAAATTGGTTTAAAATTTACTTTCAATTGGTATCATTTCTTTCTATTGGTATCAATTAGTAAAAAGATTATTTTTATTAATATCATAATTTGTTCTGAGATGTATTTCCTATATGCAAAGAGAGCTTAACATCTCATTTACATGTAGATCATGATGAGTGTGATATATAAAGAAGAGTTTGACCCCTTTTCTTTATATAGTACACGTGTGTAGGGGGAACTTAACATCTCCACTTATGCATTATATATTATGCTTATATGAGTTAGCGTTTAGTCATCTCTTTCTTCATATAATATATGCAGGGGGAGCTAACTTGACATCTCTCCTCTTCATGATTTTATATCGCATATACATTTCTATTGTTTGTTTTTCTTCACCAATTTGTTGATGAATTGATAAAATGGGGAGAAGAATTGAGAGTCTATATATGCATATGTTGCTTTTGTTTATGCATATATGTTTATGTTTACTTTTACACGCATGCTTATTTATGTTTATGCATATATATGTATTTTTGTTTATGCACTTCATTGAATAACTATTTGTTTATTTTTATTCATGAGTTAAGGAGGAGTTTCTATGAAGCTTATTTTTAATCCATGTATATGTAACTTCATGAGTTTTGTCATCATCAAAAAGGGGAGATTGTTGGCTCAAAGGCCTATTACTCTAGTTTTTATGATGATTAACTCATGTAGTTATAGTACTAATGATCTTTGTTTATAAGGTTTCAGATATTGATCAAGATGTAAGTAGTATTTAGCTTCAACAAAGAATTCAAAGTCAAGTTTTAAAGCTATCACGTATTGATTAAAAAGCTCGTGCTTCAAGATCGCATCTAGAACTTAAGAGGAGTCAAGCTCATGGATCGTGTTTAGATCAAGTCGACTTGGAGAAGAAGACTTGTATCTACATTTATTTTGCTAGATCTTGTGTAAAGATAGATTAGCTTTGAGTTGATCAAGTACACACACACAAGTTTAATACTTTTCGATTCGGTTTAACCGTTTCATTTTTGAGTTTTTGGATTTAATGTCAAAAATAAGTACATATCATTTACCATGTGTATTGAATTATATCAATACACATCATGCCTCAAAAATGTTTCAATATTTTGTTTTTGTATTTATACAATTTTAAGAAAAAATTGAATTTTTATTTTAAGTTTAAGTTTTTGAAAATACAATTTTTTGTTTTAAGCTTAAATTCCTTTACCTCAAAAATAGTTCAAATTGTTTGTAATGTGTGTTGTTTTGATCACACATATTTGAATTTCAAGTATTTATATAAACTTATTTTAAATTTATGAGATTTTATTGAAATTTATAGGTATTCTCAAGTCCTATTTTAAAACCCTATAAATCCTGGTTTTGTGCTTCCGTCGGCCAACCGACCGGTCGACCGACACATGGCTCAGTCAACCGAGCAGTCGACTGACGTGCACAAGCCATTTACCCTTCGCTCAATCGACCGAGCGGTCGACTGACTGGCACACCCAACTCTTTGTCGACCGGTCGGTTGACTGGACAGAGAAAATTTCTCTCTGTGCCTTAGAGACGGTCGACCGCCTACTCGACCGGCAACGCCCAACAGTCAAAAAAATCACCAGCCGATCGATCGGCCGATCGACCAATAGCGTCTGGCCTGGTTCTAAGCCCCAACGGCTAATTTTTGGAGACCACACAAATATGGGTTATCTTGACCAGTTTTCTATAAGATTTTCAAGAGCCAATTTTTCCCACTTCTCTTAAGTTTTCAGCAAACTTTTAAAACAAGTTTTAGAGCTTCAAATCACATATCTTATTTTGTTTCAAAGTGTTAGAAAATCAAAAGAAAATAAGTTTTTGGGAATCTAGTTTTGTTCTTTAATTTTCTCATATATCAAGAAGTTTTTCCCAATAGTTTTTGTTTGTTGCTTCTTTTTCAAACACTTTATTTTACTCACATACTTAAGCTATTCATTTCAGATCTATCCACTTGGATCTTGTATTGTGAGATTTTTATTTGTGATCTTTTGAGATCACCAAGTGTTGTTTGTGATCTAAGTGATCACTATGTTGTAATCTTTCCTTTGTTTTGTGCTTAGCTTTGTGCCTACCTCTTGTGTAGAGGTTGTGAAAGAGTTAGAGTTGTGTACTCCCAGTTTGTATTTATAATTTCTCGGTGGAGGTCCCTTTGTGGAAGGTCCTTGGTGAATATAGTAAAATCCTTCTATGTGAAGGCGGGGACGTAGAGCAGTGGCTCGAATCTCAAAACATATTCTTGTGGTTGAAAATACACTTAGAGGGGGGTGAATATGTGTACTAGCTAATCTAATGATAATGATGCGAAATTAAAAATTATTTAAGCAAATTAAAATAATTAAGCTAAACACTGAAGGTATAATACAAGAGTGTAGCCGAATTCTCCGTGAAGGGCTCTGAACTATCTCCTCAGGATTCCTCTAAATAAATAGTTGAGATGCCGCTATGGCTCTCTTGGTTGAATACAAGTGTGAGCAAACAAACCCAAGCATATAACAATAGAGCACAAGATATATCAAGCATATAAAGAGATAAGCAATGTAAGCATGCAAGATATATAAACACAAATGAGAGAAAGAGAGCAATCGCGAACACGGGAGAATTATTTTGAGATTCGAGCACCTTTGCTCTACGTCCCCGCCTTCAACACTACGAAGGATTTTCACTAAAACTGATCCCGCAAGATAACTCGGTGCCGCAACACCTATAACGAGTCCACACTAGAACTCCGAATCCGCAAGTCCTTCACTTGTTCCCGCAAGAACAAACACACGCAAGCACACTAGCATACCGAGGCCACACCTCTTACAACTTCTCCAACCACACATCGGAACACTTGGTGATCCCTTCACTTGATCACCACAAACACTTCTTCACTGAGGCCACAACCTCTACAACACTCCACAATACAAGGATGTAAACTTATGATCACCTCTCTTGATCACAAAAACAACTCTCACAACAAAGCTCCTATAGGATAGATTTAGCAATGGAAAGCTCAAGTATGTGTGAGAAAAATTAGGATAGAAATGTGGTAAAAAAACTCAAGAAATCACTTTTGAAAATACTCTTGAAAACTCTTCTTTTGATATGAAAGTATTAGCCCTAAAACAAGTGAAGAAAACCTCTACAGAGATGGGAAAAACTAGCTCTGAAACTCTTCAAAAATCTTATCTACAGCCCAAAACAGTCCCAATTTATAGGCCTAAAAAATATAACCGTTGGAGCCAACTCAGTAGGAAATCCTGCAGTCGGTCACAGGCCGGTTGACCGGCCAATGGTCAAATTTTTGACCGTTGCAGCCTGCCGGTCGACAGCCCAGTCAACCGTGCACTGGGCTTGACCTGCCGGTCGACTACACAATCGACCGGGGCCAGATCCAGAGAGCAAAGCTCTCTGGACGGTCGACCGTGAGGTCGACCGGCCCTAGCTGTGCATGTTCTGTGCACATTAGGCGACTGCCCGGTTGACCGACTTCTGGTCAACAAAATTTTAGGATTGAAAACTTGATCAAATAAATACTTATAAATTCTCATAAAATCTACAAAAATAGATTCATTGAAATACTTTAATGTACAAATATGTTTGATTAGAAATCAACACTTATTATAAATTTTGAACCATTTTTTGTAATATAGAAATTTTGCCTTAAATAAAAATCTGTATTTTTCAAAATCCATCTTTAATTTGAAAAACGATTTTTTTAAAACTTCTCCAAATACAAAAACAAGATATTTTAAATACCTTTGAAGCTTAGTATGAATATGATCCAATACACATATGATATGAAATATCTATATTTTTGACAATAACCTCTAAAATAAGTTTTGATAAATGTAAAACTCAAACACATGATATAGAAACACCAAATAAGTTTTTCCAAACTTTTGAATCAACAATGTGTATGGATGAAATCTAAAACACATATAAAGCATATAAACTAACTTTGATGAACTCTATTCATGAAACAAAAAGATGATACTATGAAGCTCAAAAATCAAAACGGTATTCTCTAAAATTAAAACTGTTTTATGAAAATACATATAAATTTTTTGTGTGTGTGTATAGGAACTTGAGCAATCCATAACTAATCTATCCTTTACATTTTAAATCTTGACACTTACAAACATGATCAAGTCTTCTTGAAAATCTTCTTCTTCTTCTTGACTCGATCCAAACCTTGATCCAATGAACTAGACTACTCTTGAGTACTTGATGCGATCTTGCGCGAGCTCTTGAATCAACACATACTAACTCCAAAATTTGACTTCGAATCTTTTGTAGAAGCTAAACACCGACTATGATCTTGATCAAATATCTGAAACTTATTAAACACAAGATCATTAGTACTATAACTACATGAGTTAATCATCATCAAAACTAGAGTGATGGGCCTTTGGGCAAAATCTCCCCCTTTCTTATGATGACAAAACTCATGGAGTTATATATGCATGGATTAAAGTTAAGCTTCATAGAAACTCCCCCTTAACTCATGCATAGCAATAAACAATAAACATATTCAATAAAGTGCATAAACTAAACAAAATATATATGCATAGACAGAGATATAAACATGCATATATAAACTCCCAAAATTCTTCTCCCCCCTTTTGTCAATTCAGCAACAAAGAAGTGAGGACAATCAAACAATAAAAATATACATGCGTATACATTCATGAAGAGAAGAGATGTAAAGTTAGCTCCTCCTGCATACATGCATTACATGGAGAACTAGACCCTAATCCACATAAAGCATAATATAAAATGAATAAGCGGAGATGTTAAGCTCCCCTTACACACGTGTTTCACGTAAAGAAGAGAGGTCAAGCTCCTCAATGTGAGATACACTCAACATGAATCTATATATAGAAGAGATGTTAAGCTCCCCTTACATATAGGCAATATATATCAACAAATTTTGAAACAAAATTTTTGATAATAACTTAAAACAAAATTTTGAAATTCCTTAAGTCAACAAAACATAATTTTGAAATTTCTTAACAATATAAAATTTTGAAATTTCTTGAGTCAACAAAACAAATTTTGATACCAATAAAATTAAATTGTAGTTGACAAAAATAAAAGTTGGTATCACTTGAAAAAAAATTTAAGATACCAATAATAAATTTTTGATACCAATTGAAGATGAAGCATGAAGTTATTTTAATATCGAATAAATATCAATTGAAATACCAATTGAAATCAATGTATAAACTTATATAGATACCAATCAACATTTGGAATAAACTCAAGCTTACCAAAAACATAATTTGTGCTTTAAGAATAAAAATATTGTAAAATAAGCACAATCAAATCATATATATATATATGTATGTATGTATGAAAAATGAAAATACCAATTGAAATTAATATTAATTGAATTTTGAAGCATACATATATAGGAAACAAATATGAGTATATAAAGATAAAATTTCATAAAGATCATGTGTATAACTCATACCTACCACCCTTTTCATGTACATAATAAAAGATATTCAATAAGGGATATAAGGCATGGTCGTCCAACCATCCGCCCTTAAAGGATAGAAGAGTTTTCAAAAATAGGTTTTGAAAATAGTTATAAATTGAAAACACTACCAAATGAAGAATAAAAACTAGTTTAAAGTAATTTTTGAAAACTAGTTAAAGATCCTTCAAATATGAAAATAAATATATATCTCATGAAGCATGCTAAATACACTAGAGTTGACACTCGAAATCTATAAAACTTAAAAATGTGCTCATAAAATAAGTATATGAGTAAACAAAAATAATGTGAGTGCACAAGAATCATGTGAATAGCATATTCATGAAATAATCAATGAGGCTCAAAATAAATATGAAAATCATCAAAACCAAAATTTTCATCAAAATTAAACAAGCATCAAGGTATATGTATATTTTATCGAAACTAAAAAATATACATACATATCCTAAACACAAATGAGTCCATAATGAATTTACATGAAGGCAAGTGACTCAAAGGTATACATGATATTATTAGTTTTAGACAAAAATAACACATCATGAAACAAAACATATACAAAGATATAGAAAATAAGTGTAAATGAAAGAATCATCAAAACTAGGTTATATATGTATATGTAATGAGTACAAATGAGCAATGAGTCACAAACATATAATAATCAAGTGCAGCTCACTACTTGTACAAGTATATAAATAAGTTTTGACAAAAACTACATCTAAACAAGTATTCACCATATGAAGTACAAAATATGATTATTTAACAAAAAATCAAAACATGCTAAAATTATTAATATAAAAGTATGTAAACTAAATGGGAGTTAGAGATAGTTACCAAACCATATGCACTATTTTCTATGTCTCCAAATCAAGATGGTCCTCCCACCAAACATCCTTGAAGGTGATGCATCAAAAGGGTATGTCCATCAAGTTCTACATGCATCCACAACAAGGTATCATACCTCTCACGTTTTGTGAGAGCTCGCACCTACATCAAATACAAATGGTGGAGATTTTGATACCCATTTCTTTTTGTCCAAGGGGGTTAGCATCATAAGGAACCCAAACATTTTTATTCACAAAATTTATAGAATTTAATCTATCAAAACAAGATCTTGCAAGATGTCCTTTGCGGCCGCAATGTGTACATTTGTATACTCTAGCATGCATACGAGTGGTATGAATGTGAGTATAGTGTACATATGTATGACGTGGGTTATGTACATGAACATGTGGAGCTTATTTCTTTTGAAACAAGATTTTCAATTTAGAATGGTCAAATGCACAATTGCTCAAAGTTGAGCTCAAACATTTTTTAAGACTTGAATCTCATTTTTATCAATAGTAGCATGAAAAACATGGCAAGGATCATTATTGGCATGGTAAGAATGAGAATCAACAGTCTTTTTCTTTTTAAAAATATTTTCTTTTTCTTTTGAAACAATTTTTCTTTTCAAAGAATTATTTTCTTCCAAAACAATTTCCTTTTCTTTTTCACCAAAATAATTTTATTTTTCAAAGAATTATTTCCTTCACAAATGTTATTTAATTTTGAAGATAAGGAAATATTCTCCTTTTTTAAAACTTCATTTTCTTTTGAAACACATGTGAATTTATTTTTAAAAGAATTATTTTGTTTTAACAAATAAGTGTTGTCCTTTTTTAACTTATCATTATCAATTTTTAATGAATCATATTTTTCAAGAAGTTTTTGACAAAAAGATGCAAGCTCATCATAAGGCATGTCAATATCTTCTTCTAACTCAGATTCGGAATTTACCTCAAGGGGGTCATCCCCTTGGACCATGTAGCATATATTGGAAGCATCACTTCCATCATCCGAGTCACTCTCGCATAGTATTGCTTTTGTTCACTAAGGAAGACTAGTGTGTTCCATACTACAAAAGCCGAATCAAAGTTAGCAACTCTAGATAAATATTCATCATTAAGGGTAGATCTTAAAGCATAAAGGGCTTTTGTATTAGCCTCAAGGTTTTTGCCATTTAAACAGTATGAATCTTTAATAGTGGTAAAATAAACATGAATACCTAGGACTTTGAGGTACATTGACATCTTAACTTTTCAAATTTGGATGTTAAGAATATCAAACATGAGAGGTGTCATGAAATCCATGTGTGTGTAAATAAATATTGTGATTAGCTAAAATGGGGATCTTTAACTCTACGTTGTTAGACCAAAATCAAGAGCACCAAGCTATAATACCAATTGAAAATACACCTAGATGAGAGTGAATAGGTGTACTAGCTAATCTAATGATAATGATGCGGAATTAAAAACTATTTAAGCAAATAAAACTATTAAGCTAAACACACAAGGTATAACACAAGAGTGTAGCCAAATTCCCAGTGAAGGGCACTAGACTATCTCCTCAGGATTTCTCTAAATTAAGAGTTGAGGTGCCGCTATGGCTCTCTTGGTTGAATACAAGTGTGAGCAAACAAACCCAATCATATAACAATAGATCACAAAATATATCAAGCATATAAAGAAATAAATAATGTAAGCATGCAAGATATATAAACACAAGTGAGAGAAAGAGAGCAATCGCAAACACGGAAGAATTGTTTCGAGGCACGAGCACCCTTACTCTACGTCCCCATCTTCAACACTATGAAGGATTTCTACTAAAATCGATCCTGCAAGATCACTCGGTGCAACAACACCTACAACGAGTTCACACTAGAACTCCGGACCCGCAAGTCCCTCACTTGTTCCCGCAAGAACAAACGCACATAAGCACACTAGCTTACCGAGGCCGCACCTCTTGCAACTTCTCCAACCACACGCTGGAACACTTGGTGATCACTTTATTTGTTCACCCAAATACTTCTTCACCGAGGTCACAACCTCTATAACACTCCACAATACAAGGATGTAAACTTATGATCACCTCTCTTGATCACAAAAATAACTCTCACAACAAAGCTTCTATATGATGGATTTAGTAATGAAAAGCTCAAGTATGTGTGAGAAAAACTAGAATAGAGATGTGGTGAAAAACTCAAGAAATCACTTTTAAAAACACTCTTGAAACTCTCCTTTTGATATGGAAGTATTAGCCTTAAAATAAGTGGAAAAAACTTATATAAGAGATGGAAAAAACTGGCACTTAAACTCTCCAAAAATCTTATCTAAAACAGCACAAAACAACCCCAATTTATAGGCCTCAAAATATAACCATTGGAGCCAATTCAGCAGGAAATCCTGCTATCGGTCGACCGGCTAACGGTCAAATTTTTGACCGTTGCAGCCTATCGGTCAACCGTCCAGTCGACCGTGCACTGGGCTTGACCTACCGGTCAACAGCCTGGTCGACCGGCCCTGGCTGTGCACGTTCTGTGCACATCGGGCGACCGTCTGATCGACCGACTTCTGGCTCGGTCGACCAGTCGGTCAACCGCTAGACAGCCTGGTCAGCAAACTTTTGGGATTGAAAACTTGGTCAAATAAATCTTTATAAATTCTCATAAATTCACATAAAATCTACAAAAATAGGTTCATTGAAATACTTTGATGTACAAACATGTTTGATTAAAAATCAATATATATTATAAATATTTGAACCATATTTGTAATATAGTAATTTTGCCTTAAACAAAAATCTGTATTTTTCAAAATCCATCTTTAATTTAAAAATAATTTTTTCAAAACTTCTTCAAGTACAAAAACTAGATACTTTAAACACTTTTGAAGCTTAGTATGAATATGATCCAATACACATATGATATGAAATATCTATGTTTTTGACAATAAGCTCTAAAATAAGTTTTGATAAATGCAAAACTCAGACACATGATATATAAACACCAAATAAGTTTTTCTAAACTTTTGAATCAACAATGTGTATGGATGAAATCAAAACACATATGAATCATATAAACTCATTTTGATGAACTCTATTCATGAAACAAAAAGATATATATTATGAAGCTTAAAAACCAAAACAGTATATTCTAAAACTAAAACTGTTTATGAAAACACATAAAAATTTTGTGTGTGTTTGTGTATAAGAACTTGAGCAATCTACAACTAATCTATCCTTTACATTATATCTAAAACAAATCTTAACATTTATAAACATAACTCAAGTCTTCTTGAAAATCTTCTCTTGAAAATCTTCTTCTTCTTCTTGACTTGGTCCAAACCTTCATCCAATGAGCTAGACTCCTCTTGAGTACTTGAAGCGATCTTGATGCGCGAGCTCTTGAATCAACACATGCTACCTTCAAAACTTGACTTCGAATCATTTATAGAAGCTAAACACCGACTAGGATCTTGATCAAATATCTGAAACCTATTAAATACAAGATCATTAGTACCATAATTACATAAGTTAATCATAATCAAAACTAGAGTGATGGGCCTTTGGGCCAATAGTGTTTGCGTTTGGATCTTTCTCTCTCACTCTCTCTTTATATATTCCATTGCTATACTTGCTCATATATTCATTTATTCTTCATATTGTTTGTGTGCTTACACTTGTGCTCAACCAAGAGAGTTATTGAAGCACCTCAATGTAAATCACCTAGAGGGGGGTGAATAGGTGATATGGCTAATATAGAAACTAAATGCGAAAGCTAAAAATAATTTGCAACTACACTTAATACAACCAACGATTGTAGCCGAATTCCCCGTGAAGGGCTCTGGACTAACTCCTCTTGATTCCCCTAGATAAGGGTTGAGGTGCTATATGAAGCTCTCGTGGTTAAGTATAAGTGAGGCACACACAAACAATCCAAGCATATAATGATGAACAATATGAATCAATGCAAGGACAACACAAACATACACAATATGAAATGATATGAATGATGCAATGCACAACACAAATAAAGAGAGAGTTAGAGAGATAATGGATCAAACACAAACACAAGGATATGTTTCGAGGTTCGAGCCCCTAGCTCTACGTCCCCGCCTTCACCGAGAAGGATTTCTAATCCACTATCTTGTCCACTGAGGACTCCCACCGAGGAAACCTCCACCGAGGAGGATTTGTACAACCGGGAGTACCGAACTCCACTCTCAAACACCACCTCACAACCGAAGGGTAGGCCCGTAGCCAAACAACCACAATCCACCTCTACCGAAGAGGGATACAAGCCAAACTCCACCTCTCACTAGATGGAGTAAACCACAACCTCAACCTCTACCAAAGAGGGAGCACCCACAAAGAAAGGGTTTTTACAACAAGTGGTATATCTCAACCACAAACCAATTTTCCCACAAATAAATGATCCTATAGAATAGGATAGAAGATAGCTCAAGTGTGGAAAACAAAGTTTTTTGTTCAAAGAAAATCTCTTGGGAAAAATACCAAATGAATATAAAAATTAAGAACAAGAAACTAATTCCCAAAACCTATTTTCTTTGAAAATAACAAAACACTTTAAAATAAATAAGATGGATCTTTTGGCACAAAAACTCTTTTGAAAAACTTGTTTTAAACACCAAGAAAGGAGAGAAATTTTAGCACTTAAAATCTTAGAGAAAACCACAATCAAATGGGGTATATATAGCCCCAAAACCAAACTAGCCGTTAGGCTGAATTTTCAGCCTGTGACGGCTGGCGGTCGACCGCCAACGGTCAAAAATATGACCGTTGGGCGCCAGCGGTCGACCGTCCGGTCGACCGAAATTTTCCAGAGAGCAAAGCTCTATGGCCGGTCGACCGACCCCTGTGCCTGGCTAACGTGCACAGGTCTGTGCACGTCGGTCGACCGCCCGGTCGACCGACTCTGGATCCCAGTCGACCGGCCGGTCGACCGCCAGAGCCTGTCAGGCACTGTTCTGGGTCAAAAAAACATGTTAAAAATATTTCTAAAAATTACCATAAATCTTCTAAAAATCCATAAAAATATTTTTAACATTTTACATAGATATACAAACTTATGATAAATATTTCAAGACAAAAATCAAACATTTTGAACCATTTATGTGTCTTGCAAATATTATCAAAAACCAAAAACTGTATTTTACCAAACTTGAATTTTCAATAGAAAATCTGGTTTTTCCTAAAACACATTGAAATACAAAAACATGATATTTGAACATTATTAGTCATGATGCATATGGATAGAAATCCAATATACATGAAACATATATATATCATAGTTTTTGTCTTTAAATCCAAAAATATGTTTTGTTAAAAATACCAAAACATAAAACACATGAATATGTATGTCAAACTAAGTTTGTATAAGTCATGAAGCATGTATGTATATCGAACACATCTAATATACATAAAAACTATTTAAACTTGTTTTGATCTAAACTATTCATGAAAACCAAAATCCATAAAACGTGTGTGTTGTGAACTTGAGCATATCAACTATTCTTATCTCTACAAATGGATCTAAAACACACTAAACTCTATGAAACCTAAGTCTTCTTGACGATCTTCATCTTCAAGCCGACTCGATCCAAAACACCGTGATCCAACGAGCAAGGCTATGTATGATCTTGATGCTCGGGCTCTGGAATCACCATGTGAAGGCTTCCAAACTCCTCTTGTTGAAGAAATCACCAACAATATCTTGATTAATGATCTGAAACTAAAATCACAAGATTATTAGTAAATATAACTACATGAGTTAATCATTATCAAAACTAGAGTGGAAGGCCTCTGGGCCAACAATCTCCCCCTTTTTGATGATGACAAAACTCATGGAGTTATATATGCATGGATTAAAGTTAAGCTTCAAAGAAGCTCCCCCTTAACTCATGCATAGGAATAAACAATATATATGTGCAATGAAAGCTCATAAACATGTATGCATAGTTATGCATAAAACAAGGTACCAAACAAAGACATGCTCTTGATACCAAACATATGAAATGCATCATGCATAAAACGTGCTCTTGATACCAATAAAAACATGTTCTTAAATAATGCTCTTGATACCAATTAAACAATTAAACGACAAACTAATAAATAAAACAAAACATGCATATAAAACATGCATATAAACTCAAATACTTCTTCCCCTTTTTGTCAATCATCAACAAGCTCATGCATATGAATAAACAATATATGTGTGCAATGAAAGCTCATAAACATGTATGCATAGTTATGCATAAAACAAGATACCAAACAAAGACATGCTCTTGATACCAAACATATGAAATGCATCATGCATAAAACGTGCTCTTGATACCAATAAAAAATGTTCTTAAATAATGCTCTTGATACCAATTAAACAATTAAAAGACAAACTAATAAATAAAACAAAACATGCATATAAAACATGCATATAAACTCAAATACTTCTCCCCCTTTTGCTAATCATCAACAAAGGGGTTAAAGTAAAAAACAAAACATTCTTCTCCCCCTTTTTGTTCGAAACAAAGAATTAACAAAAGGGATCAAACAAACAAATCAATATAAATTTTCATGGATATCAATTGAAAGAAATAGATCAATAGATACCAATGAAAATAAACAAAAAACTTGATACCAATTTAGTAAACAAATAAGCATCTTGATGCAAATTTTGAGAAAACAAATACAATCTTGATACCAATTGAAATTAAACATAACAAATTTTGAATTTCTAAACAAAAATTTTGATACCAATTGTAAATATTTTTCATTTTGAACATATGATACCAAATTAAAATTTTCAATCATAAAGTATGGGAGTGGAAATTAAATACCAATTAAAAGATGAAATACAAGTTTTCTCCCCCTTTATGAAATACCAATTAAAACAATGTCTAAGCTTGTATTAGAATACCAATTGAAAACTAATCAATTGAAACATGATGATCATTAAAACTCAAGCTTAGCATAAACAAATATATGTATGAAAAATTAGATACCAATCGAAATTGATACTATTTGAAGTGAAGCATACATACATAAAAATATATATGAGTATACAAGAAATGTCAATATTGATACCAACTGAAAGAATCCAATAATACCAATTGAAACAACAATAATATCAAGTGTATATCTCATAACCTATCCTCCCAATTATGTTCAAGTTTAAAATGATTTTCACTATAAGCATACATGAGCATGATCTCCCATCCAACCACCCTTGGAAGGTAGGGGTTTCCAAAAATAGATTTGAAAATAATGTATGTTTGAAAACATCTACCATAAAGAAGAATACGAACTAGTCAAATGAAAAACTTGTTAACTAGTACGAAATCCTTCAAGTAAGGAATAAAACAAAAATATTTTTCATGAAACACATGTAAATCACATGGCACTAAACACTCAAAAACAATAAGGCACATATCATACTCATGAAAACGCAATCATGAGAAACATTTAAATGAAGTGAGTGCACAAGTGTTATGTGAAACATATAATCATGAAAATTGGCAATTAAGCTCAATATTCCTTAAAACACGATAATCATCAGAACTTGATTTCTTCAAGGCATATGTATGTCAAGTACAAACTAAAGTATACATACATATCCAAAACATAATTGAGTCCACAAATATATATGCATGAAAGGCACGTGGCTCAAAGGATGTATATGTATAAATAATAGTTTGGACAAGATGGACATATACATGAAGTCAAACACATGATCTTAAAAACATGTTCAAAATGGGAATATAAGTTAAATGTATGAATCATCAAAACTAGACTATACTAACACATCTAATGGGTACAAATGAATGTTCAAGCACAAACATATAAAGATCTATTTGTGGCCCACTATATGTACAAGTATAAATCCTAGTCTTAATGAAAACTAACATTTAAACATATATTCAAAACAAAACTTATAAATCAACATGATAAACACAAACATGATCATTATGTAAATTCATATGTTATTAGAACTATGACATACATAATAGCTAAACAATGGAGAGAACACTAAAGTAATTGTCCATATTAAACATGGGTGTCTCAAAATGCTATACATGCATGTCAAGGATCTAATAATCAAGGCATTTTCATAATAATCTATAAACATCCAAAACATGCTATAAATAATGAACATGAAAAACATGCATAAATAAATAAGGAGTAAGAGACCGTTACCAAAACCTTGAGGCAACTTCTCCATGTCTCCAAAACACAGTGGTCCTCCCACCAAACATCCCTTGAAAGTGATGCATCCAATTGATTTTCATGAAGCTCGGAACGCATCCACTCCAAGGTACCGCTACTCTCACGTCATGTGAGAGCCCACACCTACATCATAAACAAGAGGGGTGGTCTTTAGTACCCATATCTTTTTGGGTCCATGGGGGTTAGTACCTTCTCTAACCCAAACAAAATTATTTGCTAAATTTGAATCATGTATTCTATCATAACAAAATTTAGCAAGGTGGCCCTTACGTCCACAATGTGTACAAGTGTACACATGAGCATACATGGTGTTATGGTTGTGTCCGTGGGGAGCATGTGTATGCCGTGGAGGGTGTGCATGCATAATAGATGGAACTTGTTTCTTTCGAACCAAGGATTCCAAGAGTGTATGACTAGAAACACAATGGCTCAAAGTGGAGCCCAAACAATCCATATTCTTCTTTAAAACATTTATATCATTTTTAATCAAAGAAGAAGTGGAGCATGCAAGGGGTGATCTAGGTGAAACTACCATAGCATGGCAAACATGTGAATCTATTTTATTTTCCAAAACTTCATTTTTCTTTAAACAAACATTTAAATCATTTAAAATAGAAATTATTTTATTTTCAAAGCAACATTCTCTTTTAAAACAAAATCAATTTTTGAAGTTAAAATTTTATTTTTCTTCAAAACATTTTCACAATCATTTTTATTTCTCAAAAACTCATTTTCTTTTAAGGCGATATCAAGTTGAGATTTTAATGAATCCCTTTCATTAGAAATCTCCTCCTTCTCTTGCAAAAGATTGTTAAGTCTAGAAATCAAATTTTTATTTTCATTGTTAAGGCCTAGACTTTTCTTTTTCAAAATATTATATTTTTCAATCAATTTTTCACAAACTATAGAAAGTTCTTCATTCAAAGCATTTGGATCCATATAATCATCACATGAAGAACTAGCATCATTACAATCTAGTTGAGATTCCGATTGTACCTCAAGGGAGTCATTCCCTTGGACCATTAAGCATTGTGACTCGGAGTCTCCGCTAGATTCCTCCTCGTGTTGGATTGGCATTTGAAGCTTGGAGGTGGTGGTTGTGGTCAACTTGTTCCACACTGCAAAAGCGGAATCAAGATTAGAAACATGCATAAGATATTCTTTGTTAAGCGTGCTTCTAATAGCCTCTAGGGCTTGTGCATTGGCCCCTATATGATTGCTATTACCAAGATAGCATTTCTTGGTAGCGGCAAGATAAACATGCAAGCCTAGGGTTTGTAAATAGATGGACATCCTAGTCTTCCAAATAACAATGTTGGAAGCATCAAACATAGATGGGGTCATGAAGTCCATGGGTGTGCAAACTAAATATGTACAAACAAATATATGCAAATGCAAATGTAGATTAGTTAAACAAGGATCTCACTCCTAGGTGGTTAAACCTAAAGTACCAGGAGCGTAGGCTCTGATACCAATTGTAAATCACCTAGAGGGGGGGTGAATAGGTGATATGGCTAATCTAGAAACTAAATGCGAAAGCTAAAAATAATTTGCAACTACACTTAATACAACCAACGAGTGTAGCCGAATTCCCCGTGAAGGGCTCTGGACTAAATCCTCTTAATTCCCATAGATAAGGGTTGAGGTGCTATATGAAGCACTCGTGGTTAAGTATAAGTGAGGCACACACAAACAATCCAAGCATATAATGATGAACAATATGAATCAATGCAAGGACAACACAAACATACACAATATGAAATGATATGAATGATGCAATGCACAACACAAATAAAGAGAGAGAGAGAGAGAGTTAGAGAGACAATGGATCAAACGCAAACACAAGGATATGTTTCGAGGTTCGAGCCCCTAGCTCTACATCCCCGCCTTCACCGAGAAGGATTTCTAATCCACTATCTTGTCCACTGAGGACTCCCACCGAGGAAACCTCCACCGAGGAGGATTTGTACAACCGGGAGTACCGAACTCCACTCTCAAACACCACCTCACAACCGAGGGGTAGGCTCGTAGCCAAACAACCACAATCCACCTCTACTGAAGAGGGATACAAGCCAAACTCCACCTCTCACTAGATGGAGTAAACCACAACCTCAACCTCTACCAAAGAGGGAGCACCCACAAAGAAAGGGTTTTTACAACAAGTTGTATATCTCAACCACAAACCAATTTTCCCACAAATAAATGATCCTATAGAATAGGATAGAAGATAGCTCAAGTGTGGAAAACAAAGTTTTTTGTTCAAAGAAAATCTCTTGGGAAAAATACCAAATGAATATAAAAATTAAGAACAAGAAACTAATTCCCAAAACCTATTTTCTTTGAAAATAACAAAACACTTTAAAACAAATAAGATGGATCTTTTGGCACAAAAACTCTTTTGAAAAACTTGTTTTAAACACCAAGAAAGGAGAGAAATTTTAGCACTTAAAATCTTAGAGAAAATCACAATCAAATGGGGTATATATAGCCCCAAAACCAAACTAGCCGTTAGGCTGATTTTTCAGCCTGTGACGGCTGGCGGTCGACCGCCCGGTCGACCGCCAACGGTCAAAAATATGACCGTTGGGCGCCAGCGGTCGACCGTCCGGTCGACCGAAATTTTCCAGAGAGCAAAGCTCTCTGGCCGGTCGACCGACCCCTGTGCCTGGCCAACGTGCACAGGTCTGTGCACGTCGGTCGACCGCCCGGTCGACCGACTCTGGATCCCAGTTGACCGGCCGATCGACCGCCAGAGCCTGTCAGGCACTGTTCTGGGTCAGAAAAACATGTTAAAAATATTTCTAAAAATTACCATAAATCTTTTAAAAATCCATAAAAATATTTTTAACATTTTACATGGATATACAAACTTGTAATAAATATTTTAAGACAAAAATCAAACATTTTGAACCATTTATGTGTCTTGCAAATATTATCAAAAACCAAAAACTGTATTTTACCAAACTTGGATTTTTTAATAGAAAATCTGATTTTTCTTAAAACACATTGAAATACAAAAACATGATATTTGAACATTATTAGGCATGATGTATATGGATAGAAATCCAATATACATGAAACATATATATATCATAGTTTTTGTCTTTAAATCCAAAAATATGTTTTGTTAAAAATACCAAAACATAAAACACATGAATAGGTATGTCAAACTAAGTTTGTATAAGTCATGAAGCATGTATGTATATCGAACACATCTAATATACATAAAAACCATTTAAACTTATTTTGATCTAAACTATTCATGAAAAACAAAATCCATAAAACGTGTGTGCCGTGCACTTGAGCGTATCAACTATTCTTATCTCTACAAATGGATCTAAAACACACTAAACTCTATGAAACCTAAGTCTTCTTCACGATCTTCATCTTCAAGCCGACTCGGTCCAAAACACCGTGATCCAACGAGCAAGGTTATGTATGATCTTGATGCTCGGGCTCTGGAATCACCATGTGAAGTCTTCCAAACTCCTCTTGTTGAAGCAATCACCAACTAATATCTTGATTAATGATCTGAAACTAAAATCACAAGATTATTAGTAAATATAACTACATGAGTTAATCATCATGAAAACTAGAGTGGAAGGCCTCTGGGCCAACACTCAACTCGTAATTTAAAGGAATAATGAGGAGAAATTTCAATCCTTCAATGGGAATTCGACTCACTCTTGGTTACACGTAGTGTGTGTTTAACATTTAGTTTTATTTTCACATTATTTGTCCTAAATTAGTTCTATACCTATTCACCCCCTCTAGGTGTTCTTTCATATACTTGTTTACATTGTGGCCGCAAAAATCATCTTACAAAATTTTATTTTGACAGAGTAAATTTTACAAATAAAAATATTTTGGTTCGAAAAAGTACATATGGGTACCAAAACGTACACCCTTTTTATTTGATGTGGGTGTGTCCTCTCTCAAGACATGAGAAAGTTAGTGCGTTAACAGTAGATACAATTAGAGCTTGAAGGACAACACAATTAAATGCATCACTATCAAGGAGTTAAAGTTGAAAGACCACCTTTGATTTGAAAAATTAGAGTTAGCCTTATTGGTACTGATAACTATCCCTATCTTCCACTTTAATTTATATGTGCTTTGTATGATTGATTATAAGCATGTCATGTTTGTATAAGAAACATTTGTTTTGATTAAATGTTTAAATACAAATTTTATGAGAACTTATAATGCACTTGTATAACTTTTGAGGTGCACTTTTGATTTTGTATCTAACTTGATCTATATTTATTGTATACTCATTCTAATTTAGTTATATGTGTATATTCTAGTTTTAATGATTCTTACATTTATACAAGTATTCTTTTGAAATTCACTTGTTTTTAATTGACATAATTTTTGAATCAAATTCAAAAATTATTTTCAAATATATCCAAATAGTCTTATTTGAAAATATCTACCCTTTTGTGGGCGGTTAGTTAGGTGATCATGCATTGTATGAGATATTTGACTATTCCTTTGATGTTGCATGTTAGGTGGTGATAGAAAATAAGTTATATACATGATTTACAAGATATTTAATATTTTTGTATTGATTCATGTTTATCTATATATCTGTGCGTCAAATTCAAATGGTATTAAATTATAATTGACATACATGCATATATATGATTTGATTGATTGTGTATGTTTAATAATATTCATACATGCACAATTATCACATCCTAAGCTTGATTTTATTTCAAATACCAATATACTTATTTTATTTTAACAAGCTTGTGCATTCATTTTGTTAGTGTTTTAAAAAGGAGGGAGAAACATTTTAAATGATTTATTTTGACCTTACTCTTTCTCTAAAAGGGAAGAGTAATTGGAATTGTCTTGATTTTAATATTCAATTTGTATCTATATACCAAATTGCTTTATTTTAATTAAAATTACAAGTGATATCTACACTTCAAACTTTAAATTGTTTTGTTTTCAATTGGTATCTGATTTATTGGATATTTTTAAAATTTGTTTTTGACTTGTATTGTCTATATACAAGAAGAACTTAACATCTTCTCTGTATATAGATTTATGATGAGTGTATTATGTGAAGAAAAGCTTCACATCCTTTCTCTATGTAATACACGTGTGTTAGGGGAGATTAACATCTACATTTATACATTATTTGTGTGCTTATGTGGTTTAAGGCATGATCAATCCTTCTCCATGTAATGTATATATAAGGGGGGTTAATTTCACGTCTCCCCTCATCATGGTTTATATCGCATATAACTATATTTTATTTTCTTTACTCTTTTTGAAGAAGTGACAAAAAGGAAGAGAGAAATTGAATGTTTATATATGCATGTTTTATATTTTATTTATTTATATTTGTTTGTTTACAACTGATTGTTTTGATGTTTAAAACTTTTATTAAATATCTTGTTGTTTATCAGCTATGCATGAGTTAAGAGGAAGCTTTTACAACGTTTTTCTCTAATCCATGTCTATATAACTCCATGAGTTTTGTCATCATCAAAAAAGGGGAGATTGTTGGCCCAAAAGCCCATCACTCTACTTTTGATAATGACTAATTCATATAGTTATAATACTAATGATTTTGTGATGTTTAGCTTCAGGTTTAATCAAGAACATGATTATAGTGTTTATCTTCAATTAGGGTAGTCATCGGACGGTTTAGTTCAGTTTTTACCAATTTTGAACGAACCGAACCGAGCAGGATATAGAACCAAACCGAACCGATTGGAATCGGTTCGGTTAATTCGGTTGGCCTTTTATTTTAGCTCTCTCCCTTCAGAAAAGCACTTCTGCATGCGCGCATACATAAGATTGCTTTTTGCGCTTTAATTTACAATTAGACCTTTATTCTTACAACTTGAGTCTCAGATAACCACTAAAGATAAACAACAATACTGCATAAAAGTGCACTGCACTATATAGTTGCTAAGCGCAATCAGAAAGAATATAAAACCAACAGCGGATGATCGAGCAAGGTTTATGTTCAATACATCAGTCATATCGCAAAACACTACAAGCAGCACCAGGAATGGAACTGCACGCTACAGTCTCACCAAAATGCAATCACATAACAGCTGCTGATGGCTCATTATATTATGGTAGATGCTGATCGCCATGATTTCATTCTCATAGAAACTGGATTATTTTGGTTGAGGTTCATTGTTTTCCCTTGAGGCTGGGATAGACTAAATGCTCATACTTTCCGTCCCACCTGTAAATTAGCGGCTAGTACGCCAGCAGATAAACACAGAAGACCTCAAGCTTTGATCGTACAAAGAGTAGTATGATCACCTGTTGGCTTCTCCCTCAGCTGGAATTTGGAGTTCCAATTCTGCACTGTGTGGCTGAAAAACAAGGTCAATTTTCTCATCCTCCACTTCTCCAAGTGTAGATTGTTGGCCCAAAGGCCTTCCACCCTAATTTTGATGATGATTAACTCATGTAGTTATGTTTACTAATAATCTTGTATTGTTTAAGTTTCAGATCATTAACCAAGATATTAGTTGGTGATTAGCTTCAACAAGGTGTTTGGAAGCTTATCATGGTGATTCCGGTGCCAAAGCTTAAAGATCATACATTTGCACTCGGTGGATCGCGTTTGGGAGCAAGTCTACTTGAAGATGGAAGATCGTCAAGAGACTTAGGTATCCTAGTTTAGATTTTGAGTTTTTAGATCCATTTGTAAAGTTTAGAATAGTTGATATGCTCAAGTGCACACATACACACACGTTTCATGTTTTGGATTTGGTTTTCATGAATAGTAAATCAAAACAAGTTTACCTTATTTCTATGTATATTAGATATGTTCTAGATATACATACATGGTTTAAACTTGCTAAACAAACTTATTTTGATATCCCTATTCATGTGTTGAAAAGCCAAGTTTGATAAAAATACAAGAGTTTGTTTTTGATAAAAATGAGAAGAAACAAAAATGATTTCATATGCTTGATATTTGAGTAGAAATGATTATCACATATTTATATATCAATGCAATATGGTAAAAATACTTTTGGGAATTTTTACAAGTGTTAAAAGATTTTTTAACAAAATATTTTTTCCCAGTTTTTCAGACCTGGTGCTGGCTGTCAGGCCAGTTCGGTCGACTGGGCGGTCGACCGAATCTAGGTCCGGTCGACCGTGCAGTCGACCGACGTGCACAGACTTGTGCACGTCTGGCAGCCAGAGGGCCGGTCGACCGCTGCAGAGAGCTCTGCTCTCTGTTTGTTTCGGTCGACCGGGCGGTCGACCGGAGGCTCCAACGGGTCATAATATGACCGTTGGACGGTCGACCGGCCGGTCGACCGTTAGGCCAGTCAGGCTGACACGTCAGCCTAACGGCTAGTTTTTCCTAGGGGCTATATATACCCCATTTCTCCATTGTTTTGGCTAAGATTTTTAGAGCTAAAAATTTCAGACTTTCTCTAGTGTTTAAAAGAGTTTTTAAAGAGTTTTTAAGCCAAAAAGATTTCATCTTATTTGTTTTTGGGTTTTTGAAAAATCAAAGAAAGCTAGGGTTTTGGGAGATTGTTTTGTTTTTCATTTTCTATCATTTACAAGTGATTTCCCAAGTAGTTTTTCTTTGTTGCTGGTTTCCAAAAACACCTTGTTTCCACACTTGAGCTATCACCTATCCTAATCTATTAGGATCTTGTTTTTGTGAAAAAAGAAAAGAGAAAAGAAAGAAAGATTGTGTTTGTGGTCTTTGTAACCACGTATTGTAAACCCTCCTTACTTTTGTGAATCCCTCTTCGGTAGAGGTGATCGGAGTGGTATTGGTTTGGATCCCTCTTAGGTAGAGGTGATTGTGTTGGTTGTGAGCCTCTTCGGTAGAGGTGATTGTGTTTGTTTTGGCTACGGGCCTTATCCCTCTTCGGTAGAGGTGGATTGTGGTTGTATAGCCTCGGTGGCTTTGTAAAGTTGAGAGAGGAGTTCGGTACTCCTATAGTGGATTGGAAATCCTACACGGTGGTGTAGGCGGGGATGTAGAGTTGGGTACTCGAACCTCAAAACAAATCTTTGTGTTAGCGTTTGATCCAATTTCTCTCAACTCTACTCTCTTTACTTTGTGCAAGCATCATTTCATTTAAGCATCATTCTTTCATTGCATACATATCTTATACATTGCTTGTGTTGCCTTGCATCTTTTATATTGCAATTCTTACTTATATGCTTGGCTTGATTGTGTGTATTTCATATTGCTTGGATTGCTTGTGTGTGTGTGCCTAACTTATACTCATCCAACAAGAGCTTCACATAGCACCTCAACCCATTTCAAGGGGAATCAAGGGGAGTTAGTCCAGAGCCTCGCAAGGGAATTCGGCTACACTTATTGTATTGTATTAGTTTGTGCATAATTTGCATTAGCTTCCGTCATTAGCGCACTTAGTTTTGCAATTTGTATTTTAGATTAGCACTAACACCTATTCACCCCCCCTCTAGGTGTCTTTTCAATTGGTATCAGAGCTAGTGCTCCTGATACTTAGGCTTAACATCTAGGAGTGAGATCCATTTGCTTGCTAATCTATTATTTGCATTTGCTTGTTTTGCACACATATAGTTTACCATGGCTTTCATGACCCCACCTATGTTTGACCCTTCCAACATTCATGTTTGGAAGATTAGGATGACCGTTTATTTACAAACCCTAGGTCATAAAGTTTACCTTGCCATTACCAAGGAATCCTTCCTTAGTAATCGCAATCATATAGGGGCCAATGCACAAGCCCTAGAGGCCATTAGAAGCACTTTATCTAAAGATTATCTTTTACGTGTTTCTAACATTGATTCCGCCTTTGCAGTGTGGAATTTGTTGTCAACAACCACCACCTCCAAGCTTCAAGTACAAATCCAACAAGAAGAGGAATCTAGTGGAGAATCCGAGCCACAACAATGCTATATGGTCCAAGGGAATGACTCCCTTGAGGTACATTCGGAATCTCAACTAGATAGTAATGATTGTGCTAGTTCTTCAAATGATTATGTTGATCCCCATGCTTTAAATGAAGAACTTTCTATTGTTTGTGAAAAACTAATAGAAAAATATAATTTGTTGAGAAAGAAAAGTCTAGGAATTGAACAAGAAAATAAAAGTTTGCATGCTAGACTTAACAATGTTTTGCAAGAGAAGGTTGAGATCTATAATGAAAGGGATTCATTGAGATCTCAATTAGAACTTGCACTTAAAGAAAATGAATTTTTAAAATCTAAAAATGATTGCCATGCTCTTTTGAAGAAAAATGAAAATTTGTCCTCAAAAGTTGATTTTGTTTTAAAAGAGAATGTTGATTTGAAAAATAAAATTATTTCTATTTCAAATGAGTTGAATGTTTGTTTAGATAAGAATATTGTTTTACAAAATAAGATTGTTGCACATGTTTGCCATGCTAGTGTAGTATCACACACTTCACCTATTGCATGTGCCACCTCTTCTTTAATTGATAATGATATATCCATGCTTAAGAAGAAGGTTGATTGTTTGGGCTCCACTATGAGCCAATGTGCCATGAACCACTCACGGTTGGAAACCTTGGTTCGAAAGAAACAAGTTCCATCCTATATGCATGCACACCCTCCACGGCATACACATGCTTCTCACGGACACACCCATCACCATATGTATGCTCATGTGTACACTTGTACACATTGTGGACGTAAGGGCCACCTTGCTAAATTTTGTTTTGATAGATTACATACTACTAATTTAGCAAAGAAATTTGTTTGGGTTAGGGAAGGGACTAACCCCCATGGACCCAACAAGATGTGGGTACCAAAGACCACCCCTCCTATTATTTTTGATGTAGGTGTGGGCTCTCACATGACGTGAGAGTGATGACACCTTGGAGTGAATGCGTTCCGAGCTTCATGAAAATCAATTGGATGCATCACTTTCAAGGGAAGTTTGGTGGAAAGGACCACCATGTTTTGGAGACAAGGAGAGTTGCCTTCTAAGGTTTGGTAACAATTCTTAACTCCTTATTATTGTTTACATGCTTTCATATTCATTTGTTTTATAGCATGTTTTCATTGTCTATGGATTAGTGTGTAAATGCCATGTTTATTAGATCCTTGACATACATGTATAGTATTTGAGACACACATGCTTATATAAACTCATATTTAGTGTTCTCACCTTTTGTTTAGCTATAATGTACATCATGAATCAAATACATGTGAATTTACATAGTAATCATGTTTTAGTTTTCTCATGATGATTTTTTGTTGTTTTATGCTTTATGTGGTATAAACTAGTTTAGATGTAGATTTTATCAAAACTTGCATGTATGCATGTACACATAGTGAGAACAAATTGACTTTTATATGTTTACACTTCATGCTCATTTGTACCCACTATATGCACATGTATAAGCTAGTTTTGATGATTCCTTCATTTATACTTGCTATGCCTATTTTTGTGTTTTTTACTTCATGTATATGTATTTTGAATTCAAACCTAATAAATATACATGTATACCCATGAGTCTTTTGCCTTCATGCAAATACTTTTAATAGACTCGTTTACGATTGGATATGTATGTATATTGTTAAATTTGGATGAATCATACATATACCTAGAAGTTTGATAAAAGAATTTTTGATGAATCTTTGCTTGTTTTATATAGCAAAATAATATTCGTGTTTGTTTTGATACTTCATGTTTTGAATATATGTTTAGATGTTAGTTTTCATTAAGACTAGGATTTATATTTGTACATATGATGGGCTACAAACAAATCTATATATATTTGGGATTGAATGCTTGTTTGTTCCCATTAGATGTGCTAGTATAGTCTAGTTTTGATGATTCATACATTTTAAACTTGTATTCCATTTTTGGTATTTGTTTTTATGATTATGAGTTTTCATTTCATGTATATGTGTATTTTGCCAAACTTAAAGATATACATGTATACCCCTTGAGTCATTTGCCTTTCATGCAAATATCTATTATGGACTCAAAGTGTGTTTAAGGGATATGTATGTATACTTCTTGTGTTGACAAATCATACATATACCTTGAAAAGAATTGGTATCAAATTGTTTTAATGAAAAGCTAAATTTTCATACTTTTCATGCTTTTCATGTTTTCCTTGAATTGGTATTTAAACTTCATGTATTGTTTACCTTGTCCAAACCATTAGATATACATGAATATCCTTTTTGAGCCACGTGCCTTCATGCATATATCCTTGTGGACTCGTTTGTATCTTGGATGTGTATGTATACTTTGGTTTGTATTAGACATACATATGCCTTGAAGATTAAATAATATTAATTTTTAGTTTTCTTGTTTAAAGGAATAATTGAACTTAATTGAATAAATTTTCATGATTGTGATCTCCATACTTGACTTGTACACTCACATTTATTATTTGCTCATGTTTTGTTTTCATGAGACATTTTTATGCTTAATTGGATTAGAGTGTTGATTATCATGTGGATTTCATTTTTATGAAAAATGATTTGTATTTATTCCTTGCTTGAAGGATTTCGTACTAGTTAACAAAACTTTTCATTTTAACTAGTTCATATTCTTCGTTATAATATGAGATATACACTTGACCCTATTCTTTCAATTGGTATCATTGAACACTTTCAATTGGTATCAATTTTTGATCTTTTTGTATACTCATATATGTTTTGTATATGTATGCTTACTCTTTCAAGAATATCAATGTCAATTGGTATCTAATTTTCATACATATATATACTTGTTTATGCTAAGCTTGAAAAATTTTCTATTGTTTGATTTGTTTTCAATTGGTATCTTAACAAGCTTATGCATATGTTTAGTTGGTATTTCATAAAGGGGGAGAAAATTTGATGTTGTCTTTCAATTGGTATTTGATTTTCACTCCCTTACTTTATGTTAAAATATAGTTTCAAATTGGTATCATATGTTTAAAAGAACACATTTCTCTTAATGATATCAAGATGTTTATGTTAAATGTTTTAAATTGGTATCTCAAAATTTTGTTTAAGGAAAACATATTTATTTTACATTGCCTATATGTGTATAAATTCATGTTGAGTGTATTGTGTAGTGAAGAGCTTAACATCTCTTCTTTATGTGGTACACGTGTGTAGGGGGAGCTTCACATCTCCTCTTATTCATTACATAATGTGTGTTATGTGAATTAGGGCTTAACATCCATCTTTCATGTAATGCATAGGTGTAGGGAAGCTAACTTAGCGTCTTCCTCTTCATGAATGTATATAGCATATAACATTTATTGATCTTTGTTTATTTTCATTTGGTATCAAAATGCTTCATTAACATATTTTTAATTGATATCATGTTTGTAGTCACCCCTTATTGACTTTGTTTTTGTATTAGACAAAAAGGGGGAGACCATTGTTTGTATTGTTTTGTTTGACTCAAAAGGGGGAGAAAGATTTTTACCCCTCATTATATTGTTTTGATTATTTGCCCCTTTGTTGATGATTGACAAAAATAGGGAGAATTATTTGGGAGTTTAACATGCATATATAAAAACTCACAACTCAAAATGCATGATTGGTACATATTTTATATATATGCATAGTTATATTTTTGCATATATTAAGTTTAATATAGTTTAATGTATGTTTATTGGTATCTAGAGCATCTAGAAAATGTTTATTTATTAATTGGTATCTAGAGCATGCTTTGCTTTAAATATTTCATTGGTATCTAGAACCTTTATTGTTTATGCATATTTGTGCATTCATGTTTTTAAGAGCCTTCATTGCATATTATTATGTTTATTTGGCTATGCATGAGTTAAGGGGGAGCTTCCTTGAAGCTTTACTTTAATCCATGCATATATAACTCCATGAGTTTTGTCATCATCAAAAAGGGGGAGATTGTTGGCCCAAAGGCCTTCCACCCTAGTTTTGATGATGATTAACTCATGTAGTTATGTTTACTAATAATCTTGTATTATTTAAGTTTCAGATCATTAACCAAGATATTAGTTGGTGATTAGCTTCAACAAGGTGTTTGGAAGCTTATCATGGTGATTCCGGTGCCAAAGCTTAAAGATCATACATTTGCACTCGGTGGATCGCGTTTGGGAGCAAGTCTACTTGAAGATGGAAGATCGTCAAGAGACTTAGGTATCCTAGTTTAGATTTTGAGTTTTTAGATCCATTTGTAAAGTTTAGAATAGTTGATATGCTCAAGTGCACACATACACACACGTTTCATGTTTTGGATTTGGTTTTCATGAATAGTAAATCAAAACAAGTTTACCTTATTTCTATGTATATTAGATATGTTCTAGATATACATACATGGTTTAAACTTACTAAACAAACTTATTTTGATATCCCTATTTATGTGTTGAAAAGCCAAGTTTGATAAAAATACAAGAGTTTGTTTTGATAAAAATGAGAAGAAACAAAAATGATTTCATATGCTTGATATTTGAGTAGAAATGATTATCACATATTTATATATCAATGCAATATGGTAAAAATACTTTTGGGAATTTTTACAAGTGTTAAAAGATTTTTTAACAAAATATTTTTTCCCAGTTTTTCAGACCTGGTGCTGGCTGTCAGGCCAGTTCGGTCGACTGGGCGGTCGACCGAATCTAGGTCCGGTCGACCGTGCAGTCGACCGACGTGCACAGACTTGTGCACGTCTGGCAGCCAGGGGGCCGGTCGACCGGACGGTCGACCGCTGCAGAGAGCTCTGCTCTCTGTTTGTTTCGGTCGACCGGGCGGTCGACCGGAGGCTCCAACGGGTCATAATATGACCGTTGGACGGTCGACCGGCCGGTCGACCATTAGGCCAGTCAGGCTGACACGTCAGCCTAACGGCTAGTTTTTCCTAGGGGCTATATATACCCCATTTCTCCATTGTTTTGGCTAAGATTTTTAAAGCTAAAAATTTCAGACTTTCTCTAGTGTTTAAAAGAGTTTTTAAAAGAGTTTTTAAGCCAAAAAGATTTCATCTTATTTGTTTTTGGGTTTTTGGAAAATCAAAGAAAGCTAGGGTTTTGGAGATTGTTTTGTTTTTCATTTTCTATCATTTATAAGTGATTTCCCAAGTAGTTTTTCTTTGTTGCTGGTTTCCAAAAACACCTTGTTTCCACACTTGAGCTATCACCTATCCTAATCTATTAGGATCTTGTTTTTGTGGAAAAAGAAAAGAGAAAAGAAAGAAAGATTGTGTTTGTGGTCTTTGTAACCACGTATTGTAAACCCTCCTTGCTTTTGTGAATCCCTCTTCGGTAGAGGTGATCGGAGTGGTATTGGTTTGGATCCCTCTTAGGTAGAGGTGATTGTGTTGGTTGTGAGCCTCTTCGGTAGAGGTGATTGTGTTTGTTTTGGCTACGGGCCTTATCCCTCTTCGGTAGAGGTGGATTGTGGTTGTATAGCCTCGGTGGCTTTGTAAAGTTGAGAGAGGAGTTCGTACTCCTATAGTGGATTGGAAATCCTACACGGTGGTGTAGGCGGGGATGTAGAGTTGGGTACTCGAACCTCGAAACAAATCTTTGTGTTAGCGTTTGATCCAATTTCTCTCAACTCTACTCACTTTACTTTGTGCAAGCATCATTTCATTCAAGCATCATTCTTTCATTGCATACATATCTTATACATTGCTTGTGTTGCCTTGCATCTTTTATATTGCAATTCTTACTTATATGCTTGGCTTGATTGTGTGTATTTCATATTGCTTGGATTGCTTGTGTGTGTGCCTAACTTATACTCATCCAACAAGAGCTTCACATAGAACCTCAACCCATTTCAAGGAGAATCAAGGGAGTTAGTCCAGAGCCTCACAAGGGGAATTCGGCTACACTTGTTGTATTGTATTAGTTTGTGCATAATTTGCATTAGCTTCCGTCATTAGCGCACTTAGTTTTGCAATTAGTTTTAGATTAGCACTAACACCTATTCACCCCCCCCCCCTCTAGGTGTCTTTTCATAGATGGTTTCCCACGATTCATTGGATCAAAAATATGTGAGACTTATGTATAAAAACACAAAACAGATGGGAAAAGATCTGACAGTGATTCATTCATTGGATCGAAATTTGATGGTTGTACACACATGCACAAGCCCTTTGGGGCATTGTCTTTGATGATGGCAAGAGCTATAATACCCTGGAATGAAATCAGAACAGGACAATAATTCAGTCGGTTCGGTCTGGTTTCAGGTTTCGGAACATAAACTGAAACCCATCTGAATTGAAGCGGTTCGGGTCGGGTTCGGATTTCGGGTATCGATCGGTTATTTCGATTTTACCAAACTCTGCTCACCCCTAGCTTCAACAATACACTCAGTGTCAAGTTTTATAGATAACTAGTGTTGATTTAAAAGCTCAAAAATAAAGATCATACCTAGCGCTCAAGAAAGAGTCAAGCTCTAGGAATCAAGTTTGGATCAAGTCAAAATGAAGAAGAAGATCAAGGAGAAGACTTGAGTTCCTATGTTTGTAAGTTTAGATTCCTAAAAACTTTAGATTAGAATTGATTGCTCAACCTTACACACACACTAAGCTTTGATGTTGATTTTCAATAGTTAAGTTTGTGATTTAAACAAAATAATTTAAATTTTATTTAATTTGTTTGGTGTATAAATTTTATAACGTGAAGTTTTTTATGATTTCAAAATGAATTAGAATACAAAAAGAAGTTCAATTGTTTATAATATGTGATGATTTTTAAACACATATTTGTGCCAAAAAGCATTTTTTTTAAGAACTTATTTTTGTAGAATTTATGAGAATTTATTTGGATTTAAAAGAGTTTTTCAAAATAAAAAAAATTGTGTTTTTAGGTTGAAGTTGGTCAACCACCCTCTAAACAGTGCAAAGTCAGAGCTTGTCGGTCGACCACATGTGCACAAACATGCACATGAGTTTGTGCTCTGGGCCCAATTAACCACTGGCAGCAACTCAGTTGAGCAAGCTTAGGTCAGTCGATCGCCAGTGCAAACTAATCACTGAGCTCAGTTGTCCTGTTCTGGCCAGTCGATCGCCCGATCGACTGAGCACAACGGCTCTTTTCTCGAGCCAATGTTTGTCGATCGCCCGGTCAACTGTCAAAGTAGCAGGACGGTCAAATTGCCATTAATGGATATTTTTTATTTCAAATCTGTTTATTTATTCTAAATAGTTATTTCTTACTCTTCATGGATTTAATAGGTATTTTAATGACTGAGATTAATCTCTAATGGATTTAATGGACCCATTGTAGAGAGTCTCTTATCAAAAGTTTACCAGCTTTGACAAGTTTTGGGAAGTTTTTAAAAATCAAGAAAATAAGTTTTGAAAGCGAAGTTTATTGTTCTACTAATTTTCATATCCTCAGAGAGTTTTTCTGAAAGTAGGAGCCTGGGGAGGCACGGACGACTTGTGTTGGCGTTGGAGCCTCTTTTTGTTGACAACTAGCGTGTAGATCTCGTCTACGGGTGGTGAGAGAGGATGCTAACTCTTCAGTGCCTCCAAATGGGAGTTGAAATTGGAGAAAGATTTGGTAGTGTTGATTTGAGATGGAGGAGAAGGGAAGGATGAAGGTTTGAAAGAAGAGAAAAAGTTGGGGCTCAGAGGCTGAAGTGGTGCGGAATATTGGTAAAGAAGGGGTTATAAAGTGGGCCCGTGGAAAACAAAAGAGGGTTAGTGGACTCGATCTAGGGAGAGAGGAGATAGAGCAGATAGCACAGAGATCGAAAATCAAAGGAGCAAGAACAGTGCATTGAAGTAGGCCAAGAAAACTCCCGTAGACCGCACGGTCGACTGGTGGAGAAGGCCGGTCGACTGTGTGCACAACGTGCACAGGAGTATCCTGGTCGACCGCCCGGTCAACTGTGGCTAAAGAGCGGTCGACCGCCCGGTCGACCGACTGACAAGGCGCTGCCCTCTGTTGGGTCCGGTCGACCGAGCGGTCAACCGTGGACAAGAGTCGGTCAACTGCCTGGTCGATCGACAGGCGCGTTTTGGCTATCCTTTCTAGATTCGAACTCTTTTCCTATTTGGGGTCAAATTTAATCGGGGTTTCCTAAATCCCTGGGACTGTGTGGCTATAAATAAGGGCTAGAGCCCTCATGTATTGTATCCCTGAAAATTGAAGGAAGATCCCTTAAGTATCCCTCTGTATTAGTTTGTATTGATTCTTGATAAAATCTCTCTCTTGTCCCGAGGATGCAGGCACATTGCCGAACCTCGTTAAATACTGTGTTGATTGCTTTTCTCTATTGTTTATCTGTTCTTATTGTGTTTGGTATATCTCCGGCTGCATCTGTCTCCTGTTGGCGGATTCCTCAGAGAGGTTGTTGCACAAGGGCGCGCGCAACAAGTGGTATCAGAGCATCCCAGGTTCGGCATGAGATCATGTGTTGATTCTAAAGGCATCAGTTGCTATTTTGCGGAGATCGTGTGTCGGACTCGAAACGACGTAAGGACTATTTGTGAGATCGTGTGTCGACCTCAAAACAGCGTGTGGATTGCTCGAGGAATCAATTCGAAGGAGTAGATAGTTTCAAAAACTCTTCAAGGGTTTCACGTGGAGGTAAAGATCCTATCTTTATCTAGTTTATTCTATCTAACTCCATTTGCTTTCCGTATTGTTTTGAGGAATCAGTTAAGAAGATGGCTGGAGAAGGTACATCTACGGTGAAATTCATGAATCCACATCCGTTGAGGATTGATGTGGCAAAGCTCGATGCTAAAAATAACTTCGGTATGTGGAGGTGTGAGGTGATGGATGAGCTGACGGCATCAAACCTCGAAGACACTCTACGGTTGGAGAAGAAGCGCGAATCAACAACTAAAGAAGAATGGGACAAGATGAACAAAATAGCGTGTGGCTTGATCAGGCCTTGTTTGACACAAGATATCAAGTATCATGTGTTGCATGAAACATCTGTGAGGCAGCTATGGGAGATCCTGGAGAAAAAGTATCTAATGAAAAGCGTCGAATCGCGGTTGCAGTTGAAGAGTAAGCTTTATCGTTTTCAGATGCAGAGAGGATGCTCCATTGACGAACACATGAATAGCCACACAAAGCTTCTTACATATCTAGTTAATGTGGATGTGGAGATCGATGAAGAAGATAAGGCGACAATTCTATTGAATTCTCTTCCTCAAGAAGAGTATGAGACCTTTACTTTACATTAATCAATGAAAGAAAACCTCTTAATTACAGTGAGGTATCTTCTGCTCTTGTGAGTTATGAAGTAAGGAGACAGGACAGACTATCTTCTTCGGGAAGCACAACAGCAGAGACATTGGCCATAAGAGGCGGGAGTTCCAATAGGAAGGGAAGAGGTGATCAGGGAAGATCGAAGTCCAGATCAGACTTCAGAGATCTGAAGAGGAATCATTGCGCCTTATGCAAGGAGCTAGGGTACTGAAAAGTTGATTGTCCGAAGGCCAAAGGTAAGAAGAAGGAGCTGATGACCGAGGTAAATCACGCGCAGGTGGTCAGTACTCAAGCCAGTACTTACAGGCAGATGGATCGGATTCAGACTCATCGGTATTCTCTCTCTCTCTCTGTTACTACTCCTACTGTTAGTTACTCAGATAATACTGAGTGGATCTTAGATACTGGAGCTACCTATCATGTGTGCCCAAACAGGGCCTGATTTTCTAGCTTTGAGAAGCTAGATGGATGCTTCACGGTCATGGGTGATGATCATCTGTGTAATGTGGAAGGGATGGGTACAGTCCGTATCAAATGTTTGATGGGATAGTACGAGAATTGAAAGAGGTGAGGTATGTACCTCAACTCAAAAGAAATCTTATCTCTGTTGGTGCTTTGGAAGCGTTGGGTCTTGTGGTATTTATACGAGATGGTGTTCTCAAGATGACCAAAGGCTCAATGGTGTTTATGAAGGGCGTCCGCCAAAACAATCTCTCAATGGTTTTTATGAAGGGCGTCCGCCGGAACAATCTCTACTACTTGAAGGTAGTACAGTTATAGGTCAAGTCGAAACTTCAAGTTCTTCAGATAATGGTTGCACACAGGTCTGGCAGATGAAGGTCGGACATGGAAGTGAAAAGTCTTTGCAAGCTCCTGCAAAGAAGGGATCATTGGAAGGTGTTGCTACCTGCAACTTGGTGGGTGAACACGGCGTTCTGGACAAGAAGAAGGTGAAATTCAGCACCAGTACTCACCACTCTGAAGGTCTTCTTGATTGTATTCACGTAAGCGTTTGGGAACCTGCTAAGACTGCATCGCTTGGAGGTCACAAGTTCTTTGTCTCTCTATTGATGATTTATCTAGGCATTGTTGGATATATCCCATTAGACAAAGGTGTGAAGCCCTAGATATGTTGGTGAAGTGGAAGAAAATAATGGAGAAGCAGACAGGTAGGAAGATCAAGAAGTTACAGATTGGTAATGTTGAAAGATACATGAACCAATTCCTACGATTTGGCCAGAACACTGGTATTGGTACTCACTTCACAAAAAGTATACATGGGTTGGCTAAGGAGGTAAACCGTTCCTTGTTGGAGAAGGTTCGGTGGTTATTGTCTAATGCACGATTAGACAAATCGTTTTGAGCTGAGGTGATTGTGCATGCTAGCCACCTCATAAATGGATTGTCATCGACTGCGATAGGAGGTAAAACTCCACTAGAAGTTTAGTCTAGGAAAGCTACTCAAGGTCATGGTTTGCTGCGTGAATTTGGATGTCCGTCCTACTTTAGTGCCAAAGATGGCATGGTGAATCCGTGAGTAAAGAAGTTTGTGTTTTTGGGTGTCAAGAGAAATATGAAGGACTATAGGTTATGGGACCCCGAAAATAAAAAGATCGTGTTGAGTCGGCATGTCATGTTTGATGAGACTTCAGTGTTGAAGTCTACCGTCTCTCAGCAGGTGGAGAGGACGAAGACCAAGGAAGTATCCCAGCGGGTGGAGGTTGATGCTACTCCACCATCTCCAGTTGATTCGGCATCAGTGAAGACTTCACTGGATGTGACACCGGATGGAGATCATCTAGCCAGTTTTGATGCTAAACAGGTTGCAGACATTAATGAGAATGTCAAGTTATTTGCGGTAATTGGAACCAAGGTAAAACCACGAATGTGGGTAAACAAGCATGAATCTCAAACTTGTGACCGCGACAAGCTCAAGTTGAAGGTCGTTGTTCTCCATGACGATAGTAAGGAGGTTCATTTGACTCAGTCAGGTCGGTTCGCTGCTGCAAATTCAGTTACAGGTAATTGAGCTTGTGGAGCTCATTTCAATGAAGTACGGTTGGCTTGATCCTTTAAGCAAGGTACGTAGGAAGCCGTAAAGGCGCAGCCACATTTGGTGATGCAACCCATATGAAGCTATTTGGTTCTCGAGAAGCTGATTGGAACTTCACGTAGAGATGAAGAGTTGTGGCCGATTGGAACTTCATGTAGAGGTGGAGAGATTTCACGTAGAGGTGAAGCGTTGTGGCTAGTTGAACTTCACGTAGAGGTGAGGTGTTGTGATCTCGATGAACAGATGATCTTCTGGTAAGAAGACAGTTGAGCTTACATAGGAGGGGTGTGCACCAGTTGTTGAAGCCGATGATGGTGTTCGGTGTGCTCTACTCAGACTTGGTTGGACCGTCAGTTGAAGATATGTAGACTGGAGAGAGCTAGTCAATTAGAGAGTCAGTGTTGACTCATGATGAGTTCTTTGTGAGGTCATGTAGTTGCTGAGTTGGAGACACGTTCGGTGATCGGCATGTATGGAAGTTCTCGTCGGTGAAGTATAGGGAAGGCATGTGTGATGCATCCCAGTTGATAGCTGAGCTGAAGTTGGAAACTTACAATTGATATTGGAGTTTAGTAAGGTTGCAGGTTGCAATGACAAACTCAATTTGGATCTGGTGAGATCAGTGAAATCAATTGTACGTGTACCGGAGATTCGTTTGAAGGAACAGGTTTCGTCTGTTGGCCAAGTCGAGATCGTGTGTCGATTTCGCCGAGATCGTGTGTCGATTTCGCCATGTGATATATTGGAGTTCGTTGGAGTTCCGCTCAGATTTGAAAAATCTTCACCGATGTGGAGAATTGTAAGGAGAGAGGAGATAGAGGCAGATAGCACAGAGATCGGAAATCAAAGGAGCAAGAGCAGTGCATTGAAGCAGGCCAGGAAAGCTCCCGGTCGACCGCATGGGCGACTGGTGGAGAAGGCCGGTCGACCGCCCTGTCGACTGGTGTGCACAACGTGCACAGGAGTATCCCGGTCGACCGCCCGGTCGACTGTGGCTAAAGAGCGGTCGACCGACTGACAAGGCGCTGCCCTCTGTTGGGCCCGATCGACCGGCGGTGGACCGTGGACAAGGGTCGATCGACCGACAGACGCGTTTTGGCTATCCTTTCTAGATTCGGGCTCCTTTCCTGTTTGGAATCGAATTCAATCGGAGTTTCCTAAATCCCTGGGACTCTGTGGTTATAAATAAGGGCTAAAGCCCTCATGTATTGTATCCCTGGAAATTGAAGGAAGATCCCTCAAGTTTCCCTCTGTATTAGTTTGTATTGACTCTTGAATTAATAAAATCTCTCTCTCTTGCCCTGAGGACGTTGGCATGTTGCCGAACCTCGTTAAATACTGTGTTGATTGCTTTTCTCTATTGTTTATCTGTTCTTTTCATTTTGGGTATATCTCCGGCTGCATCTTTCTTCTGTTGGCGAATTCCTCAGAGAGGTTGTTGCACAAAGGCGCGCGCAATACTCAAGAAGGAGATGGAGATAGGGATTCACTGATGATGATGGTGATGTTTCTACCAGAGAGAAAAGTAATTTTTCTCTTCTCGTGCACTGCGATGCCTCTCTCTCTCTCTCTCTCTCCCTCTCTCTCTCTCTCTCTCTCTCTCTCATTCACTGGATTCACTGATGGTGATTCTACCAGAGAGAAAAGTAATTTTTCTCTTCTCGTGCACTGCGACGCCTCCCCCCCCCCCCCCTCCTCCTCTCTCTCTCTCTCTCTCTCTCTCTCTCTCTCTCTCTGGCCTATTCGCACGAAATTAAAAAAAAAATAGAGGAAACAAAGGGATAATCAAGAAGTCAAATTTGGATGTTAGCATCACCATGAAAGCAATGGGGCCTTTCAATTCTCTGAGAGAATTTGGACAAATTCTGATGTTATAGATTTTTTTTTGCTAGGATTCTGGTTGTTATTGGGTCTGTTTGACTGTCGTAATTGACCGTAATTCGTAAGTCGTAATTGATAAATTCTTTTACAGTTGTAAATGAGTTACATGCATATAAGTTTTATGGTTTTTGGTTGGTGTTATAAGTGGGAAAGTGTATTGTGTTTTACTGTATTTGGTTGTCGTAATGTGTAAATCGTAAGTGAAAAAGTTGACCACAAAATTAACTATTTAGTGATTTAAAAATTTTTAATATTACAAAATAAATACTAAAAATGTTAAATATTAAAAAAATTAATATTAACATAAAAAAAATAATGCAAATTTGCATGACCACAAAATTAATTGTAAGTGAGATGTAAGTGAGTGATAATTGACTTGCAAGTGAGTGGAAGTTGAGTTGTGTAAGTCTTTTACGAATTGCTGTCCGAACAAACGTCATAGTTGCAATTAGATTATAAGTTATTTACAAATTACAAGCTCTTACAGCTTTTACGTCAAAACAAAAAGCACCACAGTTAGCGTCAAATAAAAGCCGGGCGAGTGGCCAAGCCCGCTAAGCTGATTCCAGTTGATGCGAGGGGTGACTCTCCGAGATGGCAAACAGACAGAAACCACGTCTATTGGCCAAGATACAATACACGTGTCCGTTGTGCTCTCTAAATGATTGATTGAGATCACTACCACTAACAACAACAGCTACTACGTGAGTTTCTTTTTAGAATGCCTCTGGTTTCATTCCACGAGAGTTCGTTAAACACACGTAATTGATTATTATAATCAAAAAGGAGTACCATGTTCTGTTTATTAGTAAAATGATGATTGTGTAGACATAGATATGCTCTACAACTGGCCATGTTACGTTAATTATTGGACTCGATATAACTTGCCTACTTGGCCACTAACTCCATAACAGTGACATGCATAAACTCATCCACTCCTGAAAGGGGACCAGTGGCTTAATTCGGATATAGACTAACAAGTCAAAATAGAATAACATACGGTCGAATCGACTCTTTCCTTCTTCTTCTTTCTGTTTCTTTCTTGGTACTTCTCGCTTCTCACGTTGAAAGCGATGCTGAGAAGTTGTAGGCGACACCATGAGTCACCAATTGGTGGCAAGTATGGACTTTAATATGATATCAGAGCAACAAACACATGTTCAATCCCACCAGGTGCACATTTAAAAAGCGGGTTTACAACAAAAAAATACCGCTAATGCGAAAAGCCCAGATTTTGAACTATAAAAAAGACACTCGATCTGCGGAGGCATGTTAAAATATAATACCTCAACCCTCACCAAAACTTTAAGTTTTGGTACAATGAGGGGGATTTTAATATCACTACTTCAGAACTTGTCTGAGCGAAATTGAGCCTCTGTAACTTGAGAAGTTAGAGGCTTTATTTTTGTCCATGCCCCAGGTTTTCCTCCTGCATGGCCGCTTGACTACACTCCCATAGTCCCATTTTATGAACCGTTGTTCTTCCACTATTGCAACAATGACTACACTCCCACATAGAGAGTCCAAATTTACCTTCATCAAAGAGTCAAATTCTAAAGAAACTGCGTCCAAGATCCCTTGAGAATGCAATATGTTTCCAACAATTAATCTATGCCTTGACTTGTACTCTCCTTATAAAAGTCTGGGAGATCTCTTTCCATCCCTGCATTAATTTGTACCTCTTCCAGATGCCCTTGTGCCTCTTCCAACCCTAGTGATGTGCCAGTGAAAACTCAAGTCTACTTAATTTTTTTCCCCCCCTATTAAAAGAAAAGTCATTTTCTGGTCTTGAACCTAAAAGATCTCCCATGACCCAACCCCATACCATCTCGAAACTCTCAATGTTTCATTTGCTGTGTGAAGGTAGAATTTTGACGTGTAATATTTACTTGTGGCAAGGTGAACACATTACTGTAGACTGGCAGATGCCATACAAATCAACAAAGAAGTTCATTGTCTATGTACGTAGAAAGAAAGGATTGTTATGGAACAGGGTGTGTTTAACAGAAGACGACGTCTTTTCCACAGAAACGTGATTGCATTCATAACAAATATGTGTCTTTAGTGGTTTCAACTTGATGCTGTTTCTTGAATGAAATCCTACCCCTTCGGCAGAATTTCCCTCATGATGATTACAAACCGCCAGTGGATTCATTTACAACGAAGAACATGCAGGGAAAGAGAAGCAGAAATACACACCCAACCAACATCTCTAACGTACAATATTATAGGTTAGAAGACCTCACCTGACCCTGCACACTGCAGTCGGTGAACATTTAGGATTTGGAGCTGCTCGGCATCCCACAGCGACACTCCCCGTCAATCTCCGGTGCAGGCGATAATCAGGAAGCAAACCGTGGCTGGCTGAGCCCTCGCCTGTGCTGCTGCTGCTGACATGCAGGGGCTCGAGGGTCTCAACAACATCACTCATGAGCGGCCTTGCCTTGGGGTTCTGGCTGAGGCAGTAGTAGGCCAGGCTGCATGCCTTGTGGGCAGCTCGCACTGAGTACTGGCCCTCCAGCCTTGGATCTATGATATGGAGCAGCTTCCGCTTGTCTGTCAGCTTGGGGCGCGCCCAGTCTACAAGGCTCTGTTCCTTGGCTGGTCGGGTCTTGTCCACTGACCGCCGCCCAGTTAAGAGCTCAAGGAGGACAACTCCAAAGCTGTAGACATCACTCCTTACCGTCAAATGACCTGTTGGTTGTGGAAGCAATATCAATAACAATTCATTTGAAAGTACTTGGCAAGTAATTTATTGGTCAAAACTCCAACGACTGGACTTAAAAGCTTCAAAAAGAAATACAGAAATCAAGGGAGATAAAACACTATAGTTGAGTTAATGGAATAGAACTTAAGTAACATACAAATATGAACTTCTCTCAAGCTGGTTTTGCCAATTAAAGTTTGTGACAGAAATGGAGGTAGCTACCAGTTAGGCTTCTCTAGAAAGATCTTGTATTCTGCCCTTGAAATCTTCCTAGTTTAAGGGGTTCTTTCCAATAATATGAGCTTACTTCACATAGATCATAAGCTAGGTTCATTTCAGTCAACCAGTCTTGTACATTTCATGGCAAACCACCAGAATCTTCCATTATGAGGAATGTAAATGAAGTGGATATAGGTGTTCATAGGTTTTCATGTTCTTATTTGCTGCTTCTTATCAAATATGATTGTTGTTTGAAATTTGAATAAATGACTCAAATGTCCATGTTTGGTAAAACTGAGTAAATTAGAATTAGCGAATAATATTGATAATAAAAAATGATGATTAAATTAAGGAACAGTCTTACAGCTACATGGTTCATCTTTTCTATCAGCGTCTTTTGTAATTATTAGGGGGTAGAAGAGTACTGTACTACTAGTCTAGTAACAAAGCTATGTCTGAGTTCCATCTTTACGTATGGCTTTCTTTTCACTACTACTACTACTACGCCGACTACTAATTATTATTATTATTATTATTATTATTATTATTATTATTATTATGATGATGATGTTGGAATTTGGATCACATTAACATTCTTGAATTTGAAGAAATAATTTAATCTCTGTGACAGGCCATCCAGATTTTAAATTGATGTATATTGGATTATCATTATTTGCCAAGTAACATATGAGATTAGATTATTCAGAACATTTGTATCTCCTTTCAGTGCACCACCTTAATTGTCAAAAAATGTGCCTTGAAGTAGAAATTTAGCACCTAGTTTGTGGAAATCTGGTTGCAGACCAAATAGAGAGTATTGAACAATCATAGACCAAAAATGATAAGTCACTCTCCTAGACATGGTAAAGCTTGCTTATTACTGTTTTAAGGTACTAACATAAGACATCTTAACAGTTGAATTCTAGTGTTCAGTTAAAAATGTCAAGCAGTATTACCAGTCATTACGTATTCCGGGGCAGCATATCCATAGGTGCCCATCACTCGAGTTGACACATGGGTCTCATCACCCTGTGGACCAGCTTTTGCAAGCCCAAAATCAGAAAGCTTGGCTGTATAATCCTGTGAATATTCAAAATAGTGGCAAGACTGGGTCAGAAATTATCAGTATACTTTTGAATTTTTCAACACGTATGCAAGAAACTTATAACAAGAAGAAACATTTATAAGATCTCACTTAACAGAGTCCAACAAGATATTTGATGTCTTAAAATCACGGTAGATAACAGGCCTTTCTGCATTATGAAGGAAAGCTAGCCCTTTGGCAGCACCAAGTGCAATCATCAGTCTTGTTGCCCAAGGCAATGGTGCGGCTGTTTCTGAACACCTCAAGTAAGAAAAGCAAGGTTAGGGAAACTTGCAACAATGCGACTGATTCAAGATGATCTAAAATTGATGATACTAAGAGCTCCCATTACCCATATTTTTTTGTTAATTCAGCACTGACACAAATTTATTACCTGATGCATGGAGTCACGGTTTTTTTTTTTTTTTTTTTGTTGGGGGGGGGGGGGGGGGGGGGGGGGGGGGTGGGGGTGGGGGTGGGTGTGTCCAATGGGACAACCTTATAACCAAACATAAAATGAACCATCATGAGTGGTATAAGCATTAACTATCGTGAACCTAAGGCTTAAAATTTAGTGTTTGTTCAAGTAATAATTTCCAAGCCCACAAAACCACAAAGTTCATATAAATCCAAGATTATTCAGCACTGGAATTAGTCAACAAACGAGGTCCATCTTTTACCTAGTCGATATTTACCCAAAAGAACAATTCATATTAAGAAGCAATAAAACTATATGCACTACAAATACTTTGTGGACTCCTTTCAAGATTCCTAAACAGAAAGTAAGAGTTATGACCAAAAAACATTATCAATATTATGCTAGAAAGAGGAAGGTGGAATACAATCAAGTATTAATATCGTGAATACAAGAGCTCCAGCATTGCAACAGAACTGTATTGTTGTAGTTTTAATACTAAAAAGGATAATTGGAGCATCCCCAAGTGTCCGCAAGTATTGGAGTGTCTGATTGTCGACTCGTCAAAAAAACCAAAATTTTGAAGTATCATGGTAATACAGCAACTTATTAACATGTTTGCATCTAGCATCAACATATCACCAACTGAAAGCCTCAAATTACATCAGAAATGCCAAGCTACAGAGGCACTGATTGACCTACCAAGCTAATTTACCATCCAAAATCTGTTCCTGTAGCTTGTTCTGTTTCTCTATTCAATCACTTCTTTAGCGCTTTTCCTACTCCTAGCCTATATGGCTATATCACAAACAGGCAGATTCTTGTCTAGGATACCACTCAAAAGGTATTCTCATTAGTCAATACACGAAGCTGAGGCTTACTGGAGAGGTTCAGCCTTGCTAAATGCGGTATGTGTTCAATCGTCTTCATATACTATTGTTGTGTGCTCAATTAATCTGATTCCTTATAGGTTTTCCATGTGGTACACACAGCTTATTTTCACATCACTGTAACTCATTGACTTGTTAGAGTGCGCATTACTATTTGAAAAGATTTAGATTATGAAAACTAGACAGTTAATAAGTCATCTCTATATACTTTTATTTATGTGCAAATATAACTATAACTCATAATACAAGTAGGACTCCTATAACTCCTAATTAGGTAACTACAATTTAGATACAAGAAAATTTAATTCTAATCATATCCCTATTCTACTCCTAATATAACTCATATACAACTCCTTGTACAAATAATATTTTCTAACGCTTCTCCTCAAGCAGAAGCATATACATCATACATACTCAGCTTGTCACAATAAAATCAAGATGTCTTCCAAAGAGACTTTGTGAGTAAATTTGCCAACTGATAATCGGATGAAACATATCGAGCTTGAGCAATCTTCTCTTCTATCTTCTGACTTACCCAATGGCAATCACTTCAATGTATTTTGTGCGCTCGTGAAATATTGAAATTTCAGCTATGTGAACAGCAACCTAATTATCACAGCGTAACCTCAAAAGACACTAAGGAGCAAAACTAAGGTTAGTCAACAAGTCTCTGACCCAAACCAATTCACAAGTTACATTTCCCATCGCATGATACTCTGACTACGCACTAGATCGTGACACCACACGCTGCTTTTTACTTTTCCATGACACAAGATTTCCTTCAAAGAAAACGTAAAAGAGTGTCGGTGATTTTGCCCGATCAGCATCTGAGAAACTAGCAACTCTAGTGTGTCTAACAATCCGAATATAGAAGTTATTTGTCAGGAGCCTTCTTTAATTATCTGAAGGTTCTTACTACTGCATCCCAATGAGTGGTCTTTGGTGCTTAGAGAAACTAAGTCACAACACTCACGGAAAATACAATATCAGATATAGTTACGGTTAGGTAGTTTAACTTACCCACTAACCTCTGATACCTATCAGGATCATCTAAGATGTCCCCCTGATCTGGTGGTAGCTTGATATTAGCTTCTGGGGCCGTTTGTTTCGCGTAAAAGTCCGTAATGCGTAAATGACTTACAATCCAGTTACAACTACGGTGTTTGTTTGGACCGTAATTCGTAAAAGACTTAAACAACCCAATTGTCACTCACTTGCAACCCAATTACCACTCACTTACAGTTACAGTTAATTTTGTGGTCATGCAAATTTGTATTATTTTTTATGTTAATATTAATTTTTTTTAATATTTAACATTTTTAATATTTTTTTGCAATATTAAAACTTTTTAAATCATCAAATAATTAATTTTGTGATCAACTTTTTCACTTACAACTTACACATTACGACAACCAAAAACCGTAAAGCACAATACACTTTTCCACTTACAACTTTATATTACCAACCAAACACCATAAAATTTACATGCATGTAACTCATTTACAACTGTAAAAGACTTTACCAATTACAACTTACGAATTACGGCCAATTACGACAACCAAACAGACCCTCTATTGGTGCATTAGCAGCTCTCCACCCCAACATATCAGTAGACAACAATTCAAGCACATACTTTTTCTGATAAAGAATAATTCCCTTTCTGAATCTAGTTACTTCAATACCTAAAAGTATCGCAAAGATCCAAGATTTTTTGTCTAAAAATTCTTCTGCAAGTAGCATTTCAAATCTGTAAACCCCTGCGGATCATCACCGGTGACAATAATATCAACCACATATACTACAAGAGTAACTTCTTCAATTGATGTTGTCACCAAAACATAGTGATCCTTCTGAGAACGAGAAAGACCAAAATCGTGAACAGAGGCGAATCATCCAAACCAAGTTGATGTAAAATAAGTAGATCACAATCACCTTCAAATTGAAAATTAGGATTTTAAAAAAATAAGAATTGAGAATTTGGATAAAGTTTTAGGTTTCATACCCCTTGTATCACGGGCTTCACACTCAAAACTCAAGATAATAATATCAAAAAAAATTTACTTTGAAAATTTGTAATTTCAATCATTTGTAATATCAAAAAAACTCAAGAGAGAAGTCTTAGAGGACTATTTATAGGCTTTACAAAAGTACACTTCTAGAAAATAATTGATGTGGTACTAAACTATTACATAAAAGAAAATACTACTAAATTCAAGCAAAATAAACTAAAAATCCAAATAACTAAAACCAAAGCCAAAGGGTGAAACACGTCGTCTTCTAGTGCAGAATCGTACGGGCGGCGTGATACCCTCATCATTTGCCCTAGGGTGAAAAAATTCGACCCTGTCAAAGCTGCTGTTGGCCATCATAATGCTCAAGTTGATCAGGATCAAGCCATCGGAGATCCTCCTTAGTAATCTAAAAATTTTTTGATTCAGATCTTCCTTTACACTGAACTAGATAGCGCCATGTTCCCCGTTTCTAATAGAGACAATCTGATCATCCAAAACAGGATCCATATTTTTTACTGCATGGGGTAATTTTGGAGAAAGTGGAGGTAGTAGGGAGCTCTCAGAAAAGCCGTCGGTACGCTCATCCATGAATGGAGCAGAAGAGGTATCAAAAGTACCTTTATATGAAACCAAAATCTCAACATTAAAAGTGCAACTAATACCAAAATCCGGTGAGAGGCCCACCAAATAAGAATTTGAATTGATCTCTTGAGGATTTGAAAATGTCATGCGCTTCATACGTGCAATTTCTTCACGATTTTCGAAGGAAACCATTCGGGTCTCAGGCGGACCACCACATAGTCACCGACATTAAATGTCCTTAATCTACTGCGTAAATCAGCATTATTTTTCATTATCTTGTCTCTGATTTCTATATGAGATGTGAATACAGATGCAGAGTCTATTACCTTAAAATAATGATGAGTCATAGGAATCAAATCAATTAGCTGCTTAGGTTTAAAACCAGTTACAATCTCAAATGGACTAAAACATATGGTCCTATTGATAAAACTATGTATGCAAATTCAGCCATATGCAAGATTAGATCCCAAGTTTTAAATTTTTCTCAACGAGACACCTAAGAAGATTTTCTAAATTCTTCATGACTACCTCGGTCTACCCATCGGTTTGTGGGTAAAAAACCGTCGAGAATTTCAGTTTGGTTTCCATCTTGGTCATAGTGTTTGCAAAAAAAAATAGCTAACAAACTTAACATCTCTGTCTGACACTATAGTCTTAAGCAACCCATGCAATTTGACAATATGATCAAAGAAAATGACAGTTATAGGAGATGTATCTAAGGTCTTGAAAACAGAATGAAGTGAGTCATCTTAGAGAATCTGTCAACCAGTACTAGGATGGAGTCATGTCTTTTCTGTGTCTTTGATAATCCTAGAATAAAATCTAAGCTTACATCTTGTCAAGGGCAACTGGGTATTGAGTGATGAGTGTAAGGACCGAAAATCTGTTTTTGTTGTTTGACCAGTTAACAAGTGTGATACTGACCAACAATCTTAGCAACATCTCTCTTCAAGCTCGATCAATAGAATTTATACTCAACAGTCTCAATTATCTTGTTCTGTCCGAAGTGTCCAGCCAGACCTCCAACTTGTAATTCCCTAGAGAGAATCTCTGAGGGACGTACGAAGAATACATAGTTTATGGAATCCAAATAAATATCTGTTATGTAATAAAAACATGTCCATCTTTCGAGTAGGCTCGTCCCGTAACATGATATATATTTCTCCAAAATCGAGAAATGACTTATACTCCCCTCTCAATCTTTCAAACCATGTCACTTTTGCGTTCATAACTACCAATATCATCACTCGCCGACTGAGCGCATCAGCAACCTTGTTCTCAACTCCCGCTTTATGCTTAAGGACAAATATGTAATCCCAGAGTAATTCCACCAACTTGCTATGTCTTGCATTTAGTCTCTTTTGGAAGTTGAGGTATTTCAGCGCCTCATGATCCGAATATAGCACAAACTCATGTGGTAGTAAATAATGTCTCCAGTACCGTAACGCCTGCACAACCGTATAAAATTTCTTATCATGTGTGGGGTATCATTGTCGGACGTCATTTAATTTTTCGCTAAATAGGCAATGGATGATTCTCCCGACTCAACACACCACCAATCGCAAGCTCCGATGCATCGTATGTTACTTCAAACACCTTTGAAAAATATGGTAGACACATAAAAGGAGCTTCAGTCATCAACCTCTTTACTTTCTTAAAAGCCTTGGTGGTGCAGGAGTCCACTGAAATCTCTCATCTTCAAGCAGTCGGTTATTGATTTCATGATAGCGCTAAAGTTTCTAATGAATCGACAGTAGAAAATAGCTAACCCGTGAAAACTCCTGACTCCCCTAATCGTTTGGTGCAGTGGCCACTCACTAATTGCCTTTACCTTCTCAGGATCTGCAGAAACTCACTCGAATGAAACCACAAATCTTAGAAAGATAACCATGCCTGTCTGTATAGAAAACACACTTTTTTAGATTTGCATATAACTTTTTAGCCTAGAGTGTGCGAAGGACTTGCCTCAGGTGGTCCATATGTTGCTCCTGATTTGGCTATAAATCAATATATCATCAAAGTATACCTCCAGAAATTTATCGATAAATGGTCGAAACAGCTGAGTCATCTCTCATGAAAGTACTAGGAGCATTGGATAGTTCAAAGGGCATAATCAATCATTTATATAGCTCATCCTTAGTCTTAAATGCAGTTTTTTACTCATCCCCTGGCTGAATTCTAATTTGATGGTACCCACTCTTAAAGCCAATCTTCGAGAATATTTGGCACCTAACTCGAGCATATCGTCAAGACGGGGGATGAAAAAATGATACTTGATATTGATTTTGTTGATTACATGGCTATCCATACACATGTGTCATGTACCATCCTTCTTTAGCGTCCAAAGTGTAAGAACCGCGCATGGACTCAATCTCTCTCTAATGAATCTCTTGTTAAATAACTCCTCTATCTCCCTTTGTAATTCTTTGTGCTCAGCAGGGTTCATCCTGTAATGGGGCAGGTTTGACAAGGTTGCTCCTTAGACTAGATCAATAGCATGTTGAATGCCTTCATTGGAGCCAACTCGCCTGACAGATTTTTGAAAATAACATCAGAAAACTCTTTAAGTATTGGCTTAATATGTCCTGTATTTACAACTCGATTTATGGCTCAGTTTCTCGAGTCACAAGGGCGTAACAAGTCAGCTCTTCGTTCAAGTTATGTCCGAGCTGATCGGGACTAATCAAGTTCATCACCATCTTTCCTTTGCCTTTATCAACCCTCTTTTCAGCAGTTGGTTGTTTAGGTTGATTCGGTATTAACTTCACCTTCTTGTCATTATGGACAAGCGAGCAGTGGTTGGTTCATTCATATATAATCACATCTAAGTTAAATAATCATAATCGTCCAAAAATGATATGACCAACATCCATAGAAAATATGTCACGCCACACGTTATCTGTGTACACAGCAAACTGAATGGGAATCTGACATCTTTCTTGAACATCTATGGATGTAGCGTCGATCCACGTGACCTTGTAGGGATTTGGATGCTTCATCGGTTTCATCCATAATGTGGTGATTAATTTCGACCCCACGGAGTTAATGCAACTGCAACTATCTACTATCACTTTACAGCTATTATTCTCAATTTTTGTGCAGTTTGGAATATGACAGTTCTCCAGTCATCAACTTTCTCGAGCTGCACTAAAGTGAACCTAACTACTCCTAACTTGACTTTTTATAGTTAGGAGTTAGGTCCGTCACTGCTAAAGTTTTAATGCAGCCATTGAACTCTTATTTTTCAGTAGAGGCATCTGAGTCATCATCCTGTTAGTGCACAGCCACTTCTATACCATCTTCTTCTACATCTTTTATAAGACTTCCACTAAGAGGGTTTTGATTTGACTCGGACAGTGGCTTGCGAGGTATGCTTGGGGCAGGAAAGGATCGGTTGTAGCTAGATTTTCTAGTGGTTGTCTTATAGCTATCTCTAAAATCAGTTATGTGAAAGTAAGATCCTCTATACTCATTTAAATCGGTGACCAGTTGATATGCATGTTCTATAGTTGGGATGCCTCAAGCTATAAGCTTTCGGCTGTAGTCGTCCTTAAAACCTGACTTAAACCGAGATAAGATCTGTTCAGGAGATTCAAACTCGATGGCACGCATCGATTTAAGTATTCATCAAACATTGCAATATAATCAGTGACTGATTTGTTTCCTTGAGTCAACCTATTTCACTTGTCCTGTAACTGCTGACTAAAGGAAAGTAAAACATATTTTAACATAAGTTTCTCTTTCATGCCCTCTCAAGTCTCCACTGGATCATCCCTTGTATACCTCATCATCCTTTCAAAGTTCTCCCAATATTTTCAACTTGTCCAATTAGTTTCATCATAGCAACTCGGATTTTTCTAGACTCGGACATGTCACACCAACGAAAGTAGTTGTCTATAACTAGTTGTCAATATATGTAAGCTTGAGGGCTTAAACAACCACCGAAGGAAGAAGCATCAACTTTTACATTTTTGATGTACCAGGCATTTGCGTCAATGTGGTGGGTTTGAGTTTGCCCACACCTGCGTGACCTACTGTTAGCTTGAGACTCGTTTTCCTCTAACGGGTCTGTGGTTCGATTGGTTTCTAACCTATCTAGTCGTGTGGCTAAATCCTTGCAATTGGAATCAGCCTGATCTTTAAACTCTTACAACCGTCAGTCCATCTGGTCCATCCTAGCAATGAGTGCATTAAGTGAATCCTTAAAGTTAGAGTTCACTGGTGAAGTTTCTCCTAGTGAAAAAGTTCTCACACTTCTAATTGGCATGCAAATTCCTAACGAATCCTAAATACAAACTACCCTCAGGTGAGATGTATGCTAATGTATAAGGAATAAGAGATCAAATTAATGATAAATAATATCAACTTTAAGTATTGATTAACACGTGATTAAGAAAATGTAATGTTAGAACAGTGATTAAACTACACGTTTTAACACAGTAAATTTCAACTCAATTAACGTGATCACTAATTCAAGTTAATTGAGTTACACAATTAATATCTATTTAGATTTTCACTCGAGATCAGATTCACACAAACTCACTTTTTGTAGGCAACAGTCAATAAATTCTATCTTGCGACAGAGTTAAGGAACTATCTTAATTAAGATAAGGAAATAACTGAATAGAAATTTCAACGATTACTTGAGAAGCAATCAAAGCCTGAACCTAGATATGAAGCTTCTCGACGCGTAGCTCAGATCTTCATAAATCCACTGCTTCAAAAACGGCTCGATTCGAGCTTAAAACGAGCTCAGAATAGCCTCCGAAAAATAGAACCGAGTTGCAGCCGAGTCAGACTGAGCTCAGGTAGAACTCGAGCGAATTGGATGACGTCAGCAATTGAGCCGCTGACGTCAGCAATTGAGCTGGCTAATGGATCGACTCTGGGCGGGTCAGATCCGGGTTATAAACGGGTCAGGGTGACAATATTTAGATTCGACTCTCAACTGAAACTGTTGGTGGGTCGCGTCTCTAAGCAGGTTTGACGACTTAAACTCGGAAGCTAACCAAACCAGAAATCAAACCCGTTCTCTGAGTTGCTATAGGCGAGAGCTCGCAATCGGCAACAACAACGATGGTTGCTGTCGAAGAAGGCTATCGGCGAAGACATTAAAGAAGGTGACGATGATGGCGAAGAGATGGTGGAGGTGACGACGAGGCGGCTATAAGTCCTGGCAGGTTTGGCTGATCTAGATCTAATGACGGGGGCAACAATGAGGATGAAGGCAACGGCAACAGGGAATGAAGGAGGAAATCTGATCGGCAGCAAGGTGTTGTCGGCGATTTTAGTCGAAGTCGACGTGATTGGGGCTGCTGGCGGAGGAGGAGGTTATGGCGGCGAAGTTGCTGATGGGAAGTGCGGTCGGTGGCGTAGTCAAGAACAACGAAGAGGCTGTTGCAATCGAGAGGTCGCGTAGGCGATCTCACAGTGGTTGAAGAAGAAGGGATCTAGTGGACGGCGAAGATATGGGGCTTGCGGTCATCACTATCAGCCCGATGGAAGGTTTCGCCGACTGACAGCGATGGCTGAAGTTAAGGGGGGCGGCGAGTAGCTAGCGCTGAGGTTAGGATTTCTGTGGGGAGAGAGGGAAGGGAGGATGAACGGTAGGGTTTTTTTTTCCTTTTCTTTTTTTCTTTTCTTGATCTTTTCCTTTTTTTTCCTGATTTTTTCTCTTTTTTCTTTTTTTTCAAATCTAAAATGGGGAAAAAGGAAGAGGGAAAGCTATATCTAAGGTATTGAATTTTTTTTGGATAGATCTAGGATTTAATCTAGATCTAGAGTTTGGGAGGGAAAAATATTTGATGGGGATTGAAAATCGGTAGCTCTGATACCAAATTGATGTAAAACAAGTGGATCGTAATCACCTTTAAATTGAAAATTAGGATTTTAAAAAATAAAAATTGAAAATTTGGATAGAGTTTTGAGCTTCACACCTTTTGCACCACGGGCTTTACACCCAGAACTCAAGATAATAATATCAAGAATTTTTAACCAAAAAATTTATAATTTTAATCATTCAAAAATCTAAAGAGAAGTCTTAGGGGCTATTTATAGACTTTACAAAAGTGCATTTTGAGAAAATAACCGATGTGGTACTAAACTACCACATAAAAGAAACTACCACTAAATTCAAGCAAAATAACCTAAAGATCTAAATAACTAAAACCAAAGCCAAAGGGGTGCAACATGTCATTTTTAAGTGTAAAATCATACAAACCTTGTGATGCCCCTCATCACAAGCTCTTAGTGACTGCTTCAATTCATACAAAGACTTCTTCATTCTGCACACTTTTTCTGGCTCCCCTGAGCAACAAAACCTGGTGGTTGCTCCAATAAACCTCCTCATTAAGAATGTCATTAAGAAAAGCATTAATAAAATCTAAGTGATGGATGGGCCAGTGATGAGTGACAGCCAAAGAAACAAGAATTTGTTCAGACATCAACTTTGCAACCGATAAGGTGTCCTAATAACCTATTCCATACACCTGAGAACACCCTTTGGCAACTAAAAGGGCCTTTAAACGAGCCAATGACCCATTGGGAATCAGCTTCACAATGTATACTCACTGACATCCACTACTTTCTTCCTTTGACGAAGCACAGCAAGATCCTAGGTGTCATTATGTTCTAGAGCCAGCAATTCTTCCTTTATGGCATCCTTTCATCCTAGGATAGACAAGACTTCTGACACGGACTTGGGAACATTACATAAATTCATAGATGAAGTAAATGTATGAAAGGAGGAGACAAGTATGAATAAAATACAAAGCAAACAATAGGGTGAGATGTGCAAGTGCATTTGCCCTTGCGAATAGCAATAAGAAGATCATCATCAGAGAGACAGTGTCAAAATCAGTAGTAGCATCATTAGAGGGTAATGCAGATATATTCTCACCAACTTGTGGTCCGAAATTATAATAGTAGAATATATAGCATTAGCAAGTCTTATACCTTGAACAGAAGAAATAGAACCACCAATTAGTATAACAAAAGGAAAAAGACATGCAGAATCAAGAGAGAACACAATATCTTTGTTCCTATCATGTGATCAGAAACTCTTGAATCTATAATCTAAGTAGAACTAGATGAAGTAAGAAATGCAGTGGGATTACTGTTTGAGCCAAAGTGGTTGTGGAAGAAGCTGGAGTGGATGATGTCTGAAACTACTGAAATATCTGATACAACTGCTCCTTCATCTGCTCCTCCCTGACGCAACTCCTAGTATCAAATTGCTCCTCCTGAGCTGTGGATACATGAGTAGATCGAAACAGTTGTTGCTTTCCTTGCAGTAGTGGGCAGTTGTGCTTGGTGTGGTGTGACTCTTAACAATAATAACAATAGATTACCCCTTTGCCCGTCCTCCTGAACAACCACCACCACCACAACCTCTAGCTCTAAAATCACTCCCACGACCTCTGCCTCGTTTTCTTCTGCCTTGGACCGCAAGAGTAGAATGATCATGGATCTCCCCGATGGTTGGATTCTGTGACTCCAAGGGAACAGCATCACGTAGATGTGATGGTATCCTTAGATGACTTGATAGTAAAGCTATCAATCACATTCGGTCAAGTTTTTGAAAACTGTGGACACAATGCTCCTAAGAAAACAAGGACCATCAATTTATTCCACCTCTCCTGCATCTCCTTCACATCAAGGTGTGACAGGAAAAACCTTCATGACCTCATCGGAAAGTTTGTTAAAGTTGGGATAGAACTAAGCCAAGGTCTGATTTTCCCTCGACAGCTTTTGAATGACATCATAGGCTCGACTCAGGTTGTTGCTTCCGAAATACAGTTGTCTAAGTAAATCTACATCTTCTTTAAAGTTCTACAATATAAAAACTAGATCATGAACATGTGACTCCATATTGTTCAAGATCTGTCCTAGAAGTAGAACATCATCCTACCTCCAAGTTTACATCTTTGAATTTGGAAGATCGTCAGTCAGGTGGTGATTCTTAGCTCTCACAATAACATGAATCTCAACAACTGGTTTCACTATGGAAGTTGTCATTGTTCAACTTTCTATCAATGATCTTTTCAAATAATAAACTCAGAAATTGTTGGTTTCATCTCTTTAGCCATGACTCAAACCTCAAAGAAACAAGCAAAAAAACCAAAATTACAAAAACGCTCAAATCAGAAAATTAAAACCCAAACCAAAGTCAATTTTCAAAGCCAAAAGAATTGCACTTTAACTGCCCATTCTCAAAGAATTTTTTACTGTTACTGTTCACATCAATAGTACTGCGGCGATACTGTTCACAGTGAACAGTAATTCCTTTTTACAAATCTGAATTCAAATCAGATTTGAAAGAAGGAGAAAACAAAGAGAAAAAAAAGAAGATAAAGAAGAGAGATGATGGTGATGTTTTGATAGCGAGCAGAGATGATGACGGTTGTGAAGAATACAAAATCTTAGGGCTCTAATACTATGAGAAGATCTAGAGTATGAAAATTAGAGAGATGATAAGTCATCAATCTATACTCTTATTTATAGGCAAATATAATTACAATTCATAATACAAGTAGGACATTTATGACTCCTAATTAGGTAACTACAATATAATATAAGAAAATCTAATTCTACTCATGTCCCTATTATACTCCTGATACAACTCATATACCACTCTTTATACAAAGCATATTTCCAAACACTATTTATTCATCACATATGCGCGTGTAACCTTGGGCATCACCTCAAAAATCCAATGAAGTTAACCAGGTGTTTCCCTGGCATAATCTCCCTTTACCCAATCTTTAAACCTTTGCAAACCCGTCATATTTGTGCATTCTGTTGTTCATATTCTTTCTTTCCAGTTTCCCTTTCATCTACAGTATGTTAAACATCTTATACACGGTCTGTTCATATATCTCATGGTAAGATCCTCACACATGATCCATTTTGATCCCTCTTGAGTTTGCATTGGAAGGGTTTGAGAAGGTTCAGTCTATTATGCATACATCACATGCCTAGCTGATGCATTTCATTTGTCCTTGCTAGTTTAATAAAATCTCATCTTGCAAATATATCCTCCTTTAATATGGTACCATTTTCATCAGACATGCATCATTATAAGCATAATATTTGTCTAGTTTGTCTTCTGGCCCAAAAACTGAGTTCTACTGATTCCAATCGTTGTCACTTGCATTAAGTGTAGGTAGTATTTGTTGCTATATGGCACACAAGTGCAGTTTCAATTGTGTATCTTTTCTCATGTCTACACCCACACAAACTTCTGCTTTGTTAGGACTTGAAACAAGGAACTTTTCTTTTGTTAGTTTTGAAGGCTTGGAGCCACCACCAAGTTCCTGTTACACATATCAACTACTTACCTCTGAGCTATCCAAATGATGATTCAAAGTCGTGGTCTCGGCCGCCGACTCGACGAGCACTAAAACGCATCGATCAAGGCGTCTCGGATTGGTCTCGGGCGATACGTACAAAATGCTACATAAAAGACTCAAAAAATTCTGAAAAAATTACAACAAATCCTAAAAAATTATAGACATCAATTTTTATATATCACATGTCCAAAACAAGTTTGTTTTCAGGGATAATTGAGAAAATATGATGATTGTGGGGGGTAAATTTATAAAATATGATGATTTGGAGGTTAATTTAGAAATATGAAAGATTTGAGGGGTATATATAAGAAAACCCAAAAAATAAAAAAATAAAAAATAAAAGATAAGAGACAATAGAGAGAGAGAGAGATCGGATGATTATCTCTCTCTCCCTCTCCCTCTGGCTCTCGCTCCCTCTCTCTGTGTCTCGCCTCTCTCCTGGCTCTCTGGCTCTCTCCCATCGATCATCTCTCTTTGTCTCTCTCCTCCCTCCGCTGCTCCGAGAGAGTAGAGGGAGGGAGAGGGAGAGGGAGAGATAGGGAAAGAGATCGGGCGGGCAGCGACGACGGCTGGCAGGCGGCGACGGCAGGCGAGTCCTAGATCCAGGTAATTTTTTTTTCTTTTTATAAATCGATTCGGTCTACTCGACCCTTCTCGAAGTCAACTCGGCGGCCAAATCGGCCGAGTCACTCCGAGTCGGATCGTGACTCGGCCGAGTTGACTCTGAGTCAAGGCCGAGTCGGTCGATCTGAGCTGGATCCTTTGAATCGGGTCTCGGACTCGTCTCAGCACCCGCCGAGTCAAATACGACTCTGCCAAGACTTCGAACCCAGATCCAAATATGTCTATTTAATAGCAACAGTATAATTTCCCATAAATTCAGGAGTGTGTTTGCGTGTGTACTGTGTAGGCCAATCGTCTTCCCATTGCTAATGCTTTACCTTCATGCAACCATCATTAAAATTATTTAATGTGCATGCTCGACTCCCTCTCAAGCTTCATTATCTTGAAGGATTCTAATGTTCACCTCTTGAGAGCAACTTGGAACGAAGACACTGATTAAAATGAGGTCCTACCAGATTACCCAATGATCAGTATACTTTCCCATTAATCTATAACACTATAAGCTAGGGTTTGCTAGCCAGATACATGTAAAGTCTCTAAATGAGCTCATCTTCTCTGCACGACACCTTTTGAATGAATTCTAACAGAAGCAAACTACGAACATGAGATACCAGGAAAATCTGTTCTTCTATTAGATTTCATGTTAAGGCAATTGCAGTAGTATTGTCTAAACATTCTGTAGTTCTATTAAGAACAACGTATTATAAATCCAGAATTATGTGCTATTATAAATTAAGATTATAAATCCAGAATTGTTTTAAAACAGAGAGATTCTATTATTTAACAAACAATCATTTAACATTACTTGTGCGTTAACGTAGATTTTATTATTGTCAAGTGCAAGAAATTCGTGCTTTTAGATGAGGAAGAATTACAGTACTTATTTGTTCTAGAATCAGCATAGATAATCAATTCATAAACATGGCAGCCACATATGAATTATCACAAATAGTTTACCATATACAGGTTTCCTTTGCTGGCTTCCCTGTTATATTACAAGCTGCATCAAACTCTGCAACAACTTGATATAATGTAAGAACTAAGTGCAACAAACCAGGAAGGTTAGGTTAATCACACACAATATGAAGTAGAGGAAGGTGCCAAAATATCCTAAAAGAGTGAAATAGATAAACTCACAACAAATAATTATATTTGGAAAGCTATCAAGCCAAAAAATAGGAAAGATTGGATAGAGTTGCTTACTTCTAAATAAGTGATTCTCAAGACTCCCCCTGAACATGAATTCATACACAAGAAGCCTGTGATCATTCTCGCAGCAATAACCAACCAGCTTTACCAGATTAGGATGCCTTAGCTGACCCAGAAAATTGACCTCCGTCTAGCCAAAAGAAAGATATAAATGCTAATGTCAGGACAGGTATCAAATTGCTAAAAGAAGAAGCTTATACTACAACCATCAATTTATGAACTAACCAAATAAATCAAACTGTTCTATAGAAATCTTACTTCAAGATTGTAAGAAAATCACAATTATAGCTTATAGAGCTCATGACACCAAATAGGGCAGGAATAGCTTTCAATTTAACAATATGCTTTGTGAACTTATATAACCAAAAAGAAACAAGAAGTATAAATCTATGAACCATTTAAATCTCTCACTTACAAGCCATTCCCTATGTCCCTGGAGACCATCCTTGTTGAGGACCTTTACTGCAACTGGAAGAGATTTCAGGCCAACCCGAACATTCTCATCTATGTATCCCTTGTAAACAGTTCCAAACCCTCCTTCGCCAAGAACATAATCTGATCTGAAGCTTTTCGTGATTGTCTCGAGTTCAAACAGTGTGAACGCAATCACATTGGTGTATATTGAGATGTTCCTTGAGTCTTCAAACTTCCGAGGAGTCGAAGGATCGCTTAAATCTGAGAAGGTGCGTGTATGTTTCTTCTCTAATGATGTGTTCTTAGCAGGGACTTGGAATGAGTGGAGATGCTGAACTACATATGACAATTCAAAAGTACCAATTATTCATCTTTCGTGACAGTAGAGCATCCACGTATTGAATCTATATCAAATTGGTCTTAACATCTATGATTCAACACATGAACTGGAAGTATCCCCAACTAGAGATATAATAAAAGGTATGCATCACTTGTTAAAAATTCTACTACAGGATCCTTAGCTCTTGCAGAGCTGCAAAGTAAGTAACTATATTTTTTTTGAAGGAAAGAAGGTAAGTAACTACAAAACAAATTATTCAATCTCTGCGCTTGAACAATTTCTATTTGGTGAAATCAAATTAATGGGCAATTAACTGGTCCTATCATTTATCCTGGGCACTTCTGATTGTAGATTTCAAAAGCAAAAAATATTCTGAAATTGGACATTTTGAAAGTCAAGTGAACCTTGTGCAATTTGTTACCCCCCAAATTGAGATGTAGAATAAAATAGCAGATCTATTTTCAGAGAATAAATCAACTAATATTCTAAAGATCAGTATGTAGTATACTCCAATGAAACTGAATTTCAGCAAAATCTATGAGTAATTCCTCTTGGAATGCAGACAGAACAAAAAAAAACACCCAAAGAAAAGGGGCTTTTCTTTGTCAATCATAAAGAGGAATTTTCAACTAAATACACTCCTTTTGAGTAGGAAACAACAAGAAGAAGAAGAGAAATCCAACAAAAATAACCAATTTAACCGCTCTTCCCTCGAAATAATGACACCCAGTGTAATTACCCAGATCATGGATGACAGATCCAAAGCTTTCCCCTTTAAGAAAACCCATATAACAGAAAATTTAATTCCTAAAACAATGCACTTTGAATCAACCAAAGTAAAAGAACAGTGGCAGCTAAAACACAAGACAAATAGTAGGAAACCCAATAATGGGAATGTATAAAAATGGCAACCAGTCACATCAAATTTCCACAAAATCTGCCGCAAAATCACAAAAATCTAGTGAAATCAGCTCAAATTCCCTCCTTTAAGAAAACCCAGATGCCAGAACTCGCTTCCACCCAAAATGGAGGTGAACCCAAATCATTGGAAGAAGAAAACAGAAGCAAAGAAAGGAGGAATGCGGGTGCAAACAAGAACCTTGGGCATGAGCAGCGACGACAGCAGCCTCTTCTCTTGTTCCACAGTTGCCCATCCTTGGCGCCCTCTCTCATCCTCCAATCCTACCAGCCCTCTTCTCTTCTCCAATCAGTCCCTGTTCAAAGTTGTAAGGGAGAGAATTTGCAGTGAGGGCTCATATATTTTCTTTTGCTCCACAAGTGGTGTTCACAGAGATTCTCCAGGTGGGCTTTTTAATTAAGGGAGAAGTAATTCCCTTGTGAGTATGGGGACAAACACACACACACAGAGAGAGAGAGAGGAGAGAGAGAGAGAGAGAGGCAGAAGACGGGGGAAAAAAGAGAAGCTCTTTCATACCATTTATCAAAATACACTTGGATATTTTGCCACCTTTTTTTAATTTTATTTGGGATAACTTTTGAAAACTTTTTATCTAGAACTTTTATCGAATTTCAAAAAACTATCCAAAATTTGATTAAAAAGAACATAAATAACCATAAATTATGTCTTTTTATGATAATTTTGTGAAAATCTTTGAGACCTCGTTGGCAATAAGATTAAGTTTTGCAAATTTAAGTTTTGAGAGATTTTCAGATTCAAAATAAAGTAACTAAAATTAGGTCATATTTGAGAGTGAAAATGGAGTTACTTAAACCTGGTTTGAAAACCCAAATCTTGTAAAACTAGAGTTATTGGAACTCCACTTTAATTAGATTTTTCATTTTTACTTAAACATAATCCTAGATTCAGAAAATGGAATTTGTATGATTAAAAACTCTAATTTCATTTTAACTTAAATCTAATCTAATCCCGCTTTCGAAAACTATGTTACCAAGGAGGCCTGAGAATTTTTACTAACATTGATGGTAGTTATTACAATTTTGAAACTTTGTCATAATTTTGAAATTGAAACTTCATGTTCAAACAACACTAAAAATCTTTTTTTGGGTTTCTTTACACTAGCTCCTCAAAAATTATGTCAAGTTCGAAAAGAAATTTTTTTTTTTATTTGTGCATATGTAAGTCCCTCATTCATATGATTATAAGAAAAGTGAATATTTTGATAAACTAACAAAAAGTATTCCATTCTCTGCCTTTTCACCTTTCTTTTGTAGTCTTTTTCCACACCTATTTGGTGTGTGTGTGTGTGTGTGTGTGTGTTGGGGGTGGGGGGGGGGGGGGGGGGGGGGGGGGGGTGGGGGGGGGGTGGCGGGGGGCGGGCTCCGAGCTAGTTAAAATTTAATCTCCCGAGTCAATTTACTAATAGGAAAATGATGAAGGAGCTTATTTAACTTAAGTATACATCTTTTTTTTTAGGGACTAGCAAAGTACACGTGTCTTGCACGTGTTGTATTATACGATGATTGTAATGAGCATTAACATAAATTAGAGTTTAATATTAATATAAAAAAATCATTGTTAGATTAAAGAGTCAACTTAACTTGGATTTTAATAAAAGAAACCTATTAAATTAATATAAAATTCTTAATAAGGATTCCACGTATATAAATAATAAAAATATACCTAATTACAAAAAATATAAAAACGATAAGAAAAAATCGGAGGGGTTAATAGGTGCACATGTTTCCCTGTAATGCACATGACAGTTTGAAATATTTATTAAATTGATTGGTGTTGTCTTTACTTTACCATAGAATCTTGATTATAAATTTAGATTCAAAATTTATAAGTTTTTATTTAAAATTAATGAGATTTTTTGACTTTTATTTTGCATATTTAATTCAAATAATTAATTTGAAATAAATTGGTTCATATCTATTAATAATTTTACTATTAACTACCAAATTATATTTTATCTTAGAATAATGGAGATATAAAGTAAAGATAATAACTAAATATAGTATATTTGCAACATTTTCTTTTTCACGTCTCCCTCGCTATCTTTCTGTTGTAAATTTTGTTGAACCTATTATGTCTTTGTACTTATTTTGTTTCTACCTCTGATCTTTGTTTTACTATTTTTTTTTCTTATTTTTTGATTAAATTATCTTTTACTTTATTTATATTCTACTCTTTTATTTTTTTACTATTTTTATTCTTTTTGGGAAATTTATTTCTATCTTTGGGAAAATATCCCCTTGTCAAAAACTCGTGTGCTTTTTCATGTATCAAAAATTCCTCAAATGTCAAACTTTGTCCACTGAACTATGAGCCTTCATATTTTGTACTCACATGGGTTATAGGTCGGGGTTAAATGTCAAGAATGTCCCTGTGAAGTGGGTCAGGAATTTCTGACACATACCAGGCACATTAATTGTGTCCATGTGCAGAAAATATAGATAGTTTCTAAATTGTCTACCTGTCGCATCGAATTTGTCCTCTTGTGCAGAAAAATGCGCAAGCTCAGAAGCTATACACCTGTAGCTCGAATTTGTCCACATGAATTTGTTATAAGATTTTTTTTTTTTTTCAATAAACCTTAAATAATATGAGATTTGTGTGTCTCCTTAGATAAGTATATGGTAAAGTGTTCCTAATGTGCATCCTTAGATAACTATCTAAGGAGAGGGCCCAAAATCTTATCATGGACCACCTTTAAGGATAACTCAATCATTCCAACATGATATGTCTGCCATCGGATGGTTGTGCATAAAAAAGATCATGTCATATAGATAATTTTCACCGTTTATTAATAGTGACATTTCTTCTATTATTGAAAAGCAAGTGTTTAATGCATACTGAAAAGTTTCAAATGTGCATAAATTGTTATGCACAATTATCTTATGACAGGTAGATTAAAATGGAATGAGCGGATCATCTTTAAAGGCGGTCTTTGGTAAGATTTTGGGTCTATTCTTAGATATTATCTAAGGAGACACACTAAAGCACTTTACCCATATATATGTATGTGTGTGTATATATATAGAGAGACTTGTGT
>JAVJIF010010265.1:0-135646 GCA_038442645.1 Agave tequilana
TGTGGATCACGACCCGCATAGCCACTTGCTATAGCGGAAGAATTGAGCACTTGCACATCTTCATTCTAAGTTCTTTAATTCCGTATTTTGTGTGCAGGTTTTGCCTCAATCAAATTTTGGCGCCGTTGCCGGGGAGGGTAACATGTTTTTTATTGAAATCTGAATTTTTTTTGAAAAATTTTAGAACTAAACGAATTTTCTTCTCTGTTGCAGGTTACAGGGCAATCAAAGCAGGAAATTAATATTGCAGTGACATACAAGTGGCCTTGGGCCTCTGCTCTAGAAAGCAGAGACCAAGGGCCTCTGAATTGCCGCGTTTCCACGCAAAAGCCGCGAACCGCGGCAATGAAGAGTTGACTACTAACAGCTTTTTGCAGGGCTGCTTAGCTTACAAAAATTCTAGTTTGCTACAATTCTTTATTTCCTATATGCCATCACATAAGCCTGCTAATAATCAACAGTAAAACGTTTATTGCAAAAGTTAAAAATTAATTAGACGTTTGCATTTTAGGCATGCGTTTTTTTCAATTCATTTATTTTTACTGTTGAAGAGTGCTGGAGCAAGGTATGTTCGCACTGCATGTAGAATAGGATTCATCTCTTGGTTGATTTTCATTGTTTTGAGTGATTACTATTTACATATCTTGTACACTTGCACAAAATTATTTAAGGGCACTAACCCATAACAGATAAGGTGGGGATTAATCACCCTTCCTTAGCCCAAAAATCACATTCTAAGCACTCACTAACCCAAGCCTAACTAAAATTGAGTAGACGTTGGCCCTAGTAGGGACATCTCGGACTCAATTAGGAGATTATCCTAAGGGAAAAATGTTGGAATCTGACTCCTGCAAAATCAGTGTCTAGGAAAGGGATTGAGGGCCGAAAGCCCGAAGGTTGGTGGTTATTTAATTAAGGAACGTCTTTGACGGAAAACCTCCCACCAACCTTGCCCTGACCTGGCTGATTAGCTTGTGGTCAAAGTCTACATTAGACCTCCCGTGGACAGTCTAATCAGTTAGGAGTCGCCTAGGTCATAGGTCTACCCTAACCTAGTTAGAATTTTTTTTCTTTTATTGTTTGCTTATTTGTTTGTTTTTTGTTTGTATTCTATTGTGTGATATAGACTATAATAATAATTTTTTCAACTACAATAATAATCCATATTACACACCGACTTCATTTTCGGATATTACCAACCCGGCATATCATAACTTTGACCAACCTAGTGTGCCGGATTGGTCTTATCCGAATCAATATAACCCATACCCCCAATCTAATAACTATAATTTCCATATATGATTTCAACTCTTCACCGAGTCAGTGGGGATTCACCTCCCCCGAGCATAATTTTCAACCACCTTGTCCTCCTTCTCCACCTAGTCCACAATATTTTCAAGATTCATACTCAGTTCCACCCGTCCAAAATAGGAAACCATCAATTTTGAAAATGAGTATGCGTGAGTCCAAACACAAATCCCAAAATCTGATGGACTCACAATTTCACTACCACTTTCAAGACAATTCTTCATCTTTTCATCAAAACAATGAACATATCACCTATGAAAGAGATGCTTGAATCCACGACTCAGGCTCAAAACGCTCGTAATAGTGACATAGATATGATGGTCGAATCTCTACGTTCTCACCGTTGGACCAGTTCTGATGTCACTAACCATTCTGTTAGAGCCGAAGAGTCATGTAGTTTTGAAAATCAAGATTCTATTTCAGAACACAACCATTTGAACTTGCCCAAACTCCAAAATTGAAAAAAGATATTGATAGTTTAGCAAGTTTTCCTTTTCCTGAAATAGAACTTGAAAATGAATATGATCCTGCATCACAACTTAGTGATTCAATTCTACTTCCTGATTCGATTATGACTCCGGTATCTTCACCTGATTTCGATCTTTTCCCCGAGTCAACGTTGGATCCTGTGCCTATTCATCATGAAATTGAATCCCCCGTCTTTGAGGATCATATTAAACTTGACCAATTATAAAATTTTGCAAGTCCTATTGACAAATTGGCAAGTTCTCAATTTTTGATATTGAACTCAATGAGATATGTGACCTAGATTCTCAAATCTGTGATCCAGTCAACTTTCTGAATCAATATTGACTCCTGTGTGTTACCAAACTTGAGTAATATTTTAGAGTCAGTTTTGATTCCATCACCTATCATCCCTGAACTGGAATCACCCTATTAGGTCACATTCCATTATTGGAAAACACATGTGGACTTGAGTTTCAACTTCTTGACTTGGACCCAATTTCTGAACCTATTTCAACTCTTGAACCTTTACTTGATTTAAGTCACCTTCCTGAGTCGGTATTAGTTCCTGTCCTTCCTGAGTCCAAGTCAATCATTCTATCATTTCATACTCCTTTCTGGGACGAGGTGGTTGACAAATTTGACTCCGAAATTAGTTATGGAATTTGGAAATTAGATGGGGTCAAATACTTAATAAAAATCCTTTATGGATACATCTTTTTAATGGGTTATATTAAAGATATTTCTGGTGGGTTCCTCCGAGACCCAAGAAAGTTGATTGGGCCGCGTTTCGTGGACCAATCAGACCACCACCGGAACCACCACCTTAAGGTAACCTTTTCCTTCCCTTTCTTCTTTTTCATGCATCTATGCATTAATTCATACATTGAGGACAATGCATGAGATAGGTGTGGGGGAGGGTCTAACATAACTTTTCTTTTTGTTTAAAAAAAAATTAACATTTTTCTTTACTTTTAAAAACTTTTGAAAAGTGAAACAATATTTTGACATATTTTTTGTAAGAAATTAAGTTAATTTTAAGGAATAGGAAAATTCAAATTAGGATTTCTTACACTTGGTCAAAATAAGATTATTATTTGATTTTAAGGGTTAGGAAGATAGTTTGTCAAAGTAATTTAGTCTTGATCTTTACCTTGATGAAGTATGCACACCTCATACACTTACACACTTAGGGTTCAAAAACAAAGATTCTTATGCCTTATAAAAAATATATATATAAAAAATAAATAAATAAATAAACAAATCTATTATTGATTAGCTAGGTGCTTTGGCCTAAGCAAGCCTTAGTATTTATGCGAAAGATGATTAGATAAGTTTGAAAGAAATATATATATATATATATATATATATATATATATATATATATCTAGTGAGTTGATCCCTTAAGAACGGTTCTCACGAATTCATGTGAGAACTTTCATGTGAGCCGTCGGATCTGATAGAGATATAGTTTTATTTGATTTGATCTATCAGATCTGACGACCCACGTGAAAGTTCTCACAGAAATCCGTGAGAACCGTTCTTAGAAGATCAGCTCCCTATATATATAATATTATATATATAATATATATATATATAATATATATATATTATATATATATATAAAACCCTCTGATTAAGCTGGGTATTTGTGCCTAATAAAGCATAAGTATTCACGCCTAAAAAGGATCCATATAATAAAACCCTTAGTTTTGTGGCTTGTTTGCTCGAGTCCTTAAGTCCTTGGGTGTTTTCTCACCCTGTGCCCTAAGACCGTTTGATTTGGGAGTCATCGATTAAGGCTCGCTACATGGGCAGATTAGAAAGCCTAATAAAACTAAGGAATAATATCACAAAATATATATATATATATAAATAAATAAGGCATAAGAGTTAGAGTTAATGAACCCTTAGTCAAAATTTTCACAGTCACAAGTGCATATAACTTAGGGTAAAGTAATAGACTAGATGAGAAGTACAATTTGACTCCTTACTTTGATTGATAACAAATTTTTGAATAGAGACTAAGTTTAGGAATGAAAAATTCAGTTTTCCTATAACTTATAGATTGCTTAGATCTTACAATTATATTTTAAATATTTTTCTCTTTCAAAATGCCTTTCGAAAATACTAACTCTTTATTTCTCTTTCTTTATGGATTTTGTGGGTGTAATCTGCTGAAAAACCCTCACGAGACAAAACTCGTCCTCTAGGAGAAACCTAGAGGTTTAACGGCTTGTTGCACATGCTCAGTGCAATCGCGTGACCTGCGAAAGTGGTCTAATAATCCTCAGTATAGTTTAGTTGTTTTGCTGGAGGACGAGCAAAAGATAAGTATGGGGGTGTGATTGATCGCTAATGTTGCATATTTAATATCATATGTCCATAATTATTATAGAATAAAAGCCTGCATTGTCCTAATTAATTGTTTGATTTATTTGCAGGCCCAATCTTAAGGAGTTGAAGAGAAATGAGCCCAAAACCACCAAAATTCTGAATTAAATCAGAATTAATTCGCACTCACTAAATCAGGGCAAAATCAAGAGGTTGAAACCGGTTGAGAGAATCCTCTCAGGATCGATCGGTTAAAGCCAAGAATCCAAGGCCATTTCGTCAGAATCCTGGCCCAAACGAAGAAACAAACTGAAGATAAAGGCAGAAGAAACTCCCAGAGAAACCCACCAACAGGGTGTGACCATCTGGCCACACCCTGGCCGCGAAAACGCGGCCTAAGCCGCGTTTCCGCGGCTTTGTTGGGGAGTTAGGGGGAGCATTTGCTCCCCCGACCTCCCGGGATCCTATAGATTGGGTTTTTTGCCTATAAAGGCCTGTACTTGCGCTGAAAATGGATGACAATGCAGATTAAGATTTAGCCTAGTTTTAATTCTTTGTAGTTTAGGTTTTTCTTTTCCTTTATGTAACTTGTATGTAAACTTAGGGTAGAAGAAGATTCATGTAAGTAAGAGAGAGAGAGGCTGATGTGAGAGTGACACCGATGTACCCTCCTCCTTTCTTCCATTGTCTCTGCAAGTAATAAAGGTAAAAGCTTCTTTTTATGTTCGTATTTTGTTTTGCTTTCCTCTCCCTTTCTACTTTACCTTGGTTGTATTTGTTGAGTTTACAAGTGAATTCAAGCGAGTATAACTAAGCTACGTGAGAGCCAGCGATAGTTCATGAAGACGTTCTCCTCTTCCAAGCTCCGCATCACTTCGTTCTTGGTATGCTTGAGGATATAATGTGCACGGGGACTGAGCTCGAGTTTATGATCTATGCGTGAACGCCTCCGAAGCAAAAAGGTAGAATTTGCAAAAGGTTTCCAGGTAAGTCATCAATTAAACTAGGTAAGTATTCCTTCCTTTTCTTTCCTTTCTTTCATTTCTGTAAATTAAATCACCACCTCTTCCAACTTTTTCTTCTCCACTCACTCCATTTGTACATAGTCGCTTTCATTGTTTTTCTGATTTTTTTCACCTTCTTCATCTTTCATTTTCTTCTAACTTTAACATAATTTTCTTTTTCTTAACTTAAAAACAGAGAAGAACTCTCGTTTTGTTTTCATAAGATTTCAATAAAAAAAACCTAAACGCTTTCTATCGCAAAACCCTCCTTGTGGATCACGACCCGCATAGCCACTTGCTATAGCGGAAGAATTGAGCACTTACACATCTTCATTCTAAGTTCTTTAATCCGTATTTTGTGTGCAGGTTTTGCCTCAATCACTCGGGAGACGTCAATATACTCCAAACTGCAAAAGCCGAGTCATAACGATCAAACACATATAAAAGATCTTCATTGAGAGATGCTCTAAGTGTCTTAAGGGCTAATGCATTTGCTTTTTATGCTTGCTACTATTTGGAAAGGATTCTTGTGTAGAGGCTTGGTAAACTAGATGTCCTAGGCCTTTTAAATGGCTACTCATCTTAGCTCTCCAAATGTCATGTCTAGCAAAATCAAACATAGGAGGGCTATCCATGAGTGCAAACTAAATGTGTGCAAATGAAAATGCAAATGAAGATTAGCAAACCAAGATCTCACTCCTAGGTGGTTAAACCTAAATATCAGGAGCGGAGGCTCTGATACCAATTGAAAATCACCTAGAGGGGGGTGAATAGGTGATAATGCTAATCTAATGAACTTAATGCGAAATTTAAAAACTAATTGCAACTACAACAATAGATGCACACACAAGCAAGTATATGATATAGCAATTTGGACAATGTAAAGAGAGAGAGAGAGAGAGAGAGAGCAAGAGTCAAGGGATCAAGCGCAAACAACAAGATATGTTCCGAGGTTCGAGCACCCAGCTCTACATCCCGCCTTTACCACCGTGAAGGATTTCCAATCCACTAGCTTGTCCACAAAGGACTCCCACAAAGGGAACCTCCACCGAGGATTTGGGGGCAATTACAATTAAAAGGAGTACCCAACCTCTCCTTACAAACACAACCTCCTCCTTGAGGCACAACTCCAATCCAAAAAACAATCACCTCACAACTTGAGGAATTAGCACCAAGCAACACAAGGATCACCTCACAACTTGAGGGATACAAACCAAATGCACAACCTCCTCAACACAATGAGGGAAGGCACAAAGCCAAGCAAATGAAGGGTTTTCAACTTCGTGGTCTAAAAAACAACCACAAACAATTTCTTTTCCACACAAAGATCCTATAGAATGAGATAGTAGATGTAGCTCAAGTGTGGAGAAAACCAAAGGAATGGAAATCATAAACTCAAAGAAAATCTTTGGGAAAAACTGAAAACAAGGATGAAGAAATTGAATCAAAATCTTTTCCCAAAAACCCTTTCTTGATTTTCAAACCCTAGCAAAAACACCAAATAGATTGAGCAATTTAAAGCACAAAAACTTCTTTTGATTGCTATAGGCTGTCTAAAAATCACTAAAAGACAAGCCATTAAAAAGAAGAATTCCAAGTTCTAGACGCAAGGCTAATTTTGGTCGCGTCTCAGCAGCACCAAGGCGCGAGGGTCGAAACCCACGTCTCAACAGCACCAAGGCGCGAGGCTCGACAGCCGCGTCTCAGCAGCACCAAGGCGCGAGGCTCGACAACCGCGTCTCAGCAGCACCAAGGCGCAAGGGTCAAAACCCGCGTCTCAGCCGCATTAAGGCGCGAGGCTCGACAGCCGCGTCTCAGCAGCACCAAGGCGCGAGGGTCGAAACCCGCGTCTCAGCCGCATTAAGGCGCGAGACTCGACAGCCGCGTCCTCAGCAGCACCAAGGCGCGAGGGTCGAAACCCGCGTCTCAGCAGCACCAAGGCACGAGGGTCGAAATCCGCGTCTCAGCAGCTCCAAGCACGTGGCTTGACACCCGCGCCTCAGTTGTAACCGTCCCGGTTTCGGGGCCAATCACGGCCCACATAACGGGAAAAGTTAGCCCCCATTATGGAGTGTTTTTAGGAGGCACGTACGCCCCTGAAACCCCTATAAATAGCCCCGTCGCTATGAAGAAGGGGTCGGATTTTCGGTCGGAGGATTTCTGGGAGAAAAGAGCTCTGAGAGAAAAAAGAGAGAGTTAAACCCTTCAGAGAACTTGCTGTGTTCAAGTTGCTCTTTGCCTATCTTCTCTTGAGAGTTTTGGTAGACAGAGCTGAGTTACTCCATCTACCATCCGAAGAGGAGACCCCTGGAAGGTTTCGACGGTCACCCGTGAAAGTCACCTAGAGGGGGGGGTGAATAGGTGACAATGCTAATCTATGAACTAAATGCGGAATTTAATAACTTAATGCAAATTACACTCAAGTGCTATCAACAAGTGATGCACACAACCAAGCCAAGCAAATATGAATGCACAATATGAATAAGGCAAGGCACAAAGTAAAGAGAGAGTAGAGAGAGAGCCAATGGATCAAGCGCAAACACAAAGATATGTTATCGAGGTTCGAGCACCCAGCTCTACATCCCCGCCTTCGACACACGAAGGATTTCCACTAGCTCGTCCACCTAGGACCCTTTACAAGGAGTACCCAACACTCCTCTCTTTACAACCTCCTCCCTGAGGCAAGCTCCAACAATCACAACCTCCTCCTTGAGGCAAATATTCAAACCAATACAACAAACTCCCAATCACCAACCAATACAAGGATCACCTCTCAACTAGAGGGATACAACCCAAAGCACAAAGCTAAGAAAAGATTGGGTTACAACTTGGTGGTCACAACAACAACCACAAACAACTTCTTCTTCCACACAAATAACTATAGATATAGATAGTAGATTTTTGCTCAAGTGTGGAGAAAACCAATAGAATGGAAATTTGAAATCACAAAGAAAATCCTTGGGAAAAATCAAGAAATCAAGATAGAATAGTTCAATCAAAATTCTTTCCCAAAAACCCTTCTTTGATTTTCCAAACCCTAATGAAAACACCAAATGGATTGTTCATTCAAGCTCATAAACTTCTTTTGATTGCTTTGAAAACACCAGAGAATCAGCAAAAATTCGCACAAAAAATCTTAGAGAAAACCTCTCTCAAATGGGGTATTTATAGGCAATTACAGAAAATAGCCGTTTACAGAACTTTTGCCAGAAATAGCCTTCCGGTCGACGGGACGGTCGACCGCCCAACGGTCAAATTTTGACCCGTTGTGGCTACCGGTCGACCGCCTCGGTCGACCGAAAATACCTGAGAGCAAACAGCTCTCTGTCGGTCGACCGCTTCGGTCGACCGGATGCAGTGTCAGCCTGCGTGCACGTATCCGTGCACGTCAGTCGACCGGAACGGTCGACTGGCTTCTTTGTTGCGGTCGACCGTACCAGTCGACCGGAAAAGCCTGGCAGACAAAAACAGGTCTGAAATTTTGGGAAAAAATATTATAATAAAACCCACAAAATCTCTAAAATTCCACAAAAATAGTTTTATCATTTATATTGAAATACAAACTTATGTTAAAAATCCTAACACAAATTTCAAACATATTTGACTATTTTTGTGTCATAGAAATTTTGCCAAAAACCAAAAAACCGTATTTTCTAAAACTTAGATTCTTGAATAGAAAATACATTTTGTCCAAAACTCTTTCAAGTACAAAAACATGATATTAAACAACATTAAGGCATGATGCAAATGGATAGAAATCCAATATACATGAAACAAATATATATCATAGTTTTTGTCTTTAATTTCAAAAATAAGTTTTGTCAAAACACAAAACCTAAAACACATGAATAGGTATATCAAATTAAGTTTGTCTAAGTCTTTGAAGCATGCATGTATATAGAACAAATCTAATATACAATAAACCATGTAAACTTGTTTGATCTATCTATTCATGAAAACCAAGATCGGTTAAACCTAAAACCGAAAAATCGAAAACCAATATCAAAACATGAAACGTGTGTGTGTTGTGAACTTGAGCATTATCATACTATTCTAATCTTTACAATTTGGATCTAAACACAAAACTAAAACTAAGGTACCGAGGTCTACTTGTAGAGCGCAATCTCCAAGTCGGCTCGATCCAAAAACTCTTGATCACCGAGCAAGTGCAATGTATGATCTTTGATGCGCGGGCTCTTGAATCAACATGTGCAAGCTTCCAATTCATCTTGTTGAAGCTAAACACCAACTAATATCTTGATTAATAATCTGAAACTAAAATCATAAGATAATTAGTACACATAACTACATGAGTTAATCATCATCAAAACTAGAGTGAAAGGCCTTTGGGCCAACAATCTCCCCTTTTTGATGATGACAAAACTCATGGAGTTATATATGCATGGATTAAAGTAAAGCTTCAAAGAAGCTCCCCCTTAACTCATGCATAGGAATAAACAAACAATAAGATGCATATAAACAAGGTTTTGACATAAAATGAATATGCATATGAAACATGCTATTGATTCCAATTAAAACAAATAACTTACCAAACAAAACTCTTGATACTAATAAAAACAAAACTCATAATGCTCTTGATTCCAATGGATATTAATAAAAAACAAAACTCATAATGATCTTGATTCCAATACCAATGGAGATGAAATGAACATAAAACTGAAAACTCATGCATATCAACTCCAATAAATCTTCTCCCCCTTTTTGTCAATCATCAACAAAGGGGGTAAAAACAAAATAGATATGAATTCTTCTCCCCCTAAATATATGAAACAAAGAATAAATAAACTACTTCAAGGGGTGATACCAAAAATGATACCAATTAAAAAAATGTGTCAAAGAAGTGCATTATGATATCAAAAGAAAGTGATCATAAAAACATTTAAGAAATGCCTACCAATTACCAATTGAAAGTAAGAGGGGCATTGAAAACAAATATGATCCCAATTGAAATTAAAACATATTGAAAATAAAATACATGATACCAATTAAAAAAAACATTGATACCAATTTGAGTGAACAAATGCATCTTGATACCAATTGAAAACTAAGTCAATTGAAATAATGTTAAAGCTCAAGCTTAGCATAATAAACAAGATTTGTGCTTAAAGATATAGGGATATAGTAAGCACAACTAAAACATATATATGTATGATAAGTAGATACCAATAGGAATTGATATACTTGAAATGAAATCATTCATACACACAATATATGAGTATACAAGAAATGTCAAGATTGATACCAATTGAAAGAATTCAATGATACCAATTGAAACAACAATAAAATCAAGTGTATATCTCATATTCCTACCACCCATTTCATGTTCAAGTTTACTATGATTTTCACTATAAAGCATACATGAGCATGATCTCCCATCCAACCACCCTTAATGGTAGGGGTTTTCAAAAATAGATTTGAAATTATAGTATATTTGAAAATCTCTACCAAAATGAAGAATATCGCAACTAGTTAAATGGAGGGTAAACTAGTACGAAATCCTTCAAGTAAGGAATAATAAAAATATTTTTTCATGAAGACGCATGTAAACCACATGGCACTAAAACACTCAAAATCCATATAGCACAATTTGTACTCATGAAAACTAAGTCATGAGAAAACATTAAATAAGGTGAGTGTACAAGTGTTGTGTGACACATATCAACATGAAAATAGGCATTTAAGCTCAATTGAAATTCCTTTAAAATATAAACATATGAAAACTAAATTTTCATTACTAAAGGAAATCTCCTAAAAACATGAAAATCTAAACTCTTCATTAAAAGTTAATTTATACTTCAAGGTATATGTATGTTTAGACAAAGCAAAAAGTATACATACATATCCCTAAACACAATTGAGTCCAAAATATAGATTTGCATGAAAAGCAAATGACTCAAGGGGCATACATGTATATCTTAAGGTTTGGCAAAATAGACATATACATGAAGTGAAAACACTTTATCATAGAAAACACATGATCATAAAACATATCAAAAATGGGGAATACATGTTGAATGCATGAATCATCAAAACTAGACTATACTAGCACATCTAATGAGTACAAATAGGCATCCAAGCACAAACATATATAAAGGTTTATTTGTGGCCCATTCTATGTACAAGTATAACTCCTAGTTTTCATGAAAACTAACATCTAAGCATATATTCAAATCATAAAGCATAAAACAAGTCATAAATCAACAATTATTCTAAAAATGATCCTTATGTAAATTCATAGTCAATATATCAAAACAATTGTGAAAACACAAATATGGAATCATATAAAAAATGGTGATCACAAATTGCAATACATGTATAGCAATGAACATACTAATCAACACATGAATCATTAAAACACGAAATCATAGAATCATGAATATCATATGATCATTGTGCATATGCATGTACATTAGATCTAAAGCATACATGTTAATTTAAACAAGGTGAGACACTAAATGTAGATTCTAAATGAAGCATGGGTGCTCAAGTAGCTAAACATGTACAACTTTAATATAATGGCACAAGCATAATGGACAATAAAACACAACATGCTATAATAAAAAAAATGAAAAGCATGTAAACACTAAATGGAGTAAGGGATTGTTACCGAAACCAAAGGGGCAACTCTCCATGTCTCCAAAACACGATGGTCCTCCCACCAAATCACCTTGAGAGTGAAGCATCCAAATGGTTCTCCTTTTAGCTTAGAATGCATCCACCTCAAGGCACCAATACCCTCACGTGACGCGAGAGCCTCCACCTACATCAAACATCAAAGAGGTGGATCTTGGTACCCATTTCTTTGTGGGTCCACGGGGGTTAGTATCTTTTCTAACCCAAACATAATTAGTTGCTAAATTTTCATGATAAATGCGATCATAACAAAATCTAGCAAGGTGGCCTTTTCGACCACAATGTGTACATGTGTCCACGTGAGCAACATATGATGGTGGTGATCATGAAAAGCATGTGTATGCCTAGATGGGTGTGCATGCAAGGTTGGAACTTGTTCTTGCGAACCAAGGTTTCCATCGTGTGTGATTCATGGCACAATGGCTCAAAGTGGAGCCCAAACTATTAACACTTTTCTTCAAAACAAGTATATCATTTTCAATGTTAGAAGATAAAGTGGAGCATGCAATAGGTGTGCTAGAACATGAAGCAACATTAGCATGGCAAACATCAATCTCTTTTGCAAAGATTTATTTTAATCAAAACCAAATCCAATTCTCTAGTAATTGAATCAATATCATTTTTCAAAGTAAGATTTTCTTTAAAAGTAAAGTCCAATTTTGAAGATAAAATCTCATTGTTCTTTACAACATCATCACAATCATTTTTGTTTTTCAAAAATTCATTTTCCTTCAAAGCAAGTTCAAGTTGAGATTTAAGTGAGTCACATTCACTTGCAATCTCTTCCTTCTCTTGCAAAACCAATTTAAAATTAGAGCATAAATCCTTTAATTCATTTTTCAAAACAAGATTATCATCTTTCAACAAATCATGTTCTTCTAACAAATTCTCAAGCTTTTGAACAAGTTCCATATTCAAAGTTTGAACTTCAAAACATCCATGACAATAGGAACTAGAGCTATCATCTATTTGAGAATCCGATTGTACCTCAAGGGAGTTCTTCCGTTGGACCATGAGGCATTGCTCTTCGGACTTTTCTCTCTTAGATCTCCTCATCTTGTTAATTATCTTGGAAGCTCAGGAGACGTCAAGATGCTCCAACTGCAAAAGCCGAATCATAGTGATCAAAAACGGGTAAAAGAAATTCATTTAGAGATGCTCTAAGTGCTCTAAGTGCTAATGCATTGGCCTTCTTATGCTTGCTACTATTTGGGAGGGATTCTATGGTGATGGCTTGATAAACTAGATGACCTAGTGTTTTTAAATGCCTAGTCATGTCCACCTTCCAAGTATCAAGTCTAAAATGGTCAAACATAGGAGGGCTAGCCATGAGTGCAAACTAGTATGAGTGCAAATGATAATTGCAAATGAAGATTAGCAAACCAAGATCACTCCTAGGTGGTTAAACCTAAATATCAGGTGCACTAGCTCTGATACCAATTGAAAAGTCACCTAGAGGGGGGTGAATAGGTGACAATGCTAATCTATGAACTAAATGCGGAATTAATAACTTAATGCAAATTACACTCAAGTGCTATCAACAAGTGATGCACACAACCAAGCCAAGCAAATATGAATGAGCAATGTAAATAAATGCAAGGCACAAAGTAAAGAGAGAGTAGAGAGAGAGCCAATGGATCAAGCGCAAACACAAAGATATGTTATCGAGGTTCGAGCACCAAGCTCTACATCCCCGCCTTCGACACACGAAGAATTTCCACTAGCTCGTCCACCTAGGACCCTTTACAAGGAGTACCCAACACTCCTCTCTTTACAACCTCCTCCCTGAGGCAAACTCCAACAATCACAACCTCCTCCTTGAGGCAAATATTCAAACCAATACAACAAACTCCCAATCACCAACCAATACAAGGATCACCTCTCAACTAGAGGGATACAACCCAAAGCACAAAGCTAAGAAAAGATTGGGTTACAACTTGGTGGTCACAACAACAACCACAAACAACTTTTCTTCCACACAAATAACCTATAGATATAGATAGTAGATTTTTGCTCAAGTGTGGAGAAAACCAATGGAATGGAAATCAGAAATCACAAAGAAAATCCTTGGGAAAAATCAAGAAATCAAGATAGAATAGTTCAATCAAAATTCTTTCCCAAAAACCCTTTCTTTGATTTCCAAACCCTAATGAAAACACCAAATGGATTGTTCAATTCAAGCTCATAAACTTCTTTTGATTGCTTTGAAAACACCAGAGAATCAGCAAAAATTCGCACAAAAAATCTTAGAGAAAACCTCTCTCAAATGGGGTATTTATAGGCAATTACAGAAAATAGCCGTTTACAGAACTTTTGCCAGAAATAGCCTTCCGGTCGACCGGGACGGTCGACCGCCCAACGGTCAAATTTTGACCGTTGTGGCTACCGGTCGACCGCCTCGGTCGACCGAAAATACCTGAGAGCAAACAGCTCTCTGTCGGTCGACCGCTTCGGTCGACCGGATGCAGTGTCAGCCTGCGTGCACGTATCCGTGCACGTCAGTCGACCGGAACAGTCGACTGGCTTCTTTGTTGCGGTCGACCGTACCAGTCGACCGGAAAAGCCTGGCAGACAAAAAAAAGGTCTGAAATCTTGGGAAAAAATATTATAATAAAACCACAAAATCTCTAAAATTCCACAAAAATAGTTTATCATTTTATATTGAAATACAAACTTGTGTTAAAAATCCTAAACAAATTTCAAACATATTTGACTATTTTTGTGTCATAGAAATTTTGCCAAAAAACAAAAACCGTATTTTCTAAAACTTGGATTCTTGAATAGAAAATACATTTTGTCCAAAACTCTTTCAAGTACAAAAACATGATATTAAACAACATTAAGGCATGATGCAAATGGATAGAAATCCAATATACATGAAATAAATATATATCATAGTTTTTGTCTTTAATTTCCAAAAATAAGTTTTGTCAAAACACAAAACCTAAAAACACATGAATAGGTATATCAAATTAAGTTTGTCTAAGTCTTTGAAGCATGCATGTATATAGAACAAATCTAATATACAATAAACCATGTAAACTTGTTTTGATCTATCTATTCATGAAAACCAAGATCGGTTAAACCTAAAACCGAAAAAACCGAAAACCAATATTCAAAACATGAAACGTGTGTGTGTTGTGAACTTGAGCATTATCATACTATTCTAATCTTTACAATTTGGATCTAAACACAAAACTAAAACTAGGTACCGAGGTCTACTTGTAGAGCGCAATCTCCAAGTCGGCTCGATCCAAAAACTCTTGATTCACCGAGCAAGTGCAATGTATGATCTTTGATGCACGGGCTCTTGAATCAACATGTGCAAGCTTCCAATTCATCTTGTTGAAACTAAACACCAACTAATATCTTGATTAATAATCTGAAACTAAAATCACAAGATAATTAGTACACATAACTACATGAGTTAATCATCATCAAAACTAGAGTGAAAGGCCTTTGGGCCAAAACCCGGTCAACGGAGAACAAGATTCACTCTCCACCCCCACTTGAAGAACCCAGCCTTAAACAAAGGGAGGATTCAAGACTCAACATCCTCCCTCCATTGTAATCGGAAGACTGATCTGTTGTAATTTCTATCCAATCAAAAGAATTTTACAATCGAATCCTCCTTTTCTGATGCATACAAGAGATAGCGACTCCGCTGGGGACTACATTTATCACTGAAGAACAAATCGTTGCGCAAGGTGACGTCCTCCATAAGGGGAAGATGATCGAATCGCTCGTTGTCGAGTTCGACCAGGTAAAGTATGAAGAGTTTCTCTCTTCCGGCTCCAAGAGCCCAAAGACCCGCGTCTGTCGCAGGGTCTCTACGGAGACTTGCCCCGAAACCCGCTCTGAGACTCTCTTGGGCCCTGCTGCTGCAAAGGGTGTCGCAGCCAACTGCGCCAAGCGTGACACACGCGCCGACGTCTCTCAGGAGACCCGCGTGGCCTCAGGCGCAACTGCTGTAAAAGATGTCGTGGCCAATCGCGCCATGCGTGGTATACGCGCCAACGTCTCTCAGGAGACCCGCGTGGTCAAGTCCTCTGGTGTCCAGCCAGTCCACCCTCTCCCTCAGCACCAAGTCGTCGTTAGTTTCTCTCCACCTCCACGACGCAACCGAAACGCTAAGCGTCGACAGAGGAGGCGTGCGCGTCAACTGCAAGTTGGAATTCTGATTGTCCAACTGAGGCAGGACGCAAAGTTCAAACTGGCGTCTTGGCTGCGCCGCATCCAGCACGCGAAGTCCGCGTTTGGCGGCCCAAACGCGAGACTCCCCAAGTTAGGTCCTCTGAAACCCTACTCACTAGACACCAAGGCGAAGCTTGCGCGCCTCGTCAAGTACAAGAAACGCGCGCCTCTAGGCGTAGGGCCCAGCAGCCCGCTCTCTCTCAACCGTCTCTGCTCCGACGCACCAATCAGCAACGCGGCAGTCGCGTCTCTTCTCAGCAGAGACGCCAGACACGCGTCCTAAAGCTGCGACGCGAGAATTGCGTCCCTGAATCCTGCGTCCAAGCTGTACAGCGCAAAGATGCCTCCCGCCCTCGAAGTTGCGAGGCTAATCTCTTCGATCCTCTTCCCATGGATCTAAGGAATTACTTAACGAAGAAAAGAAGTGTTAATCAAATCACTTCATCATGTTGCTGCCAACGGCTCATCTCTATGCTCTCTGAGTGCCGTTGTGATTCAGGCGTGAACCAGCAGTCTTTAGTTAGACAGCTGACCCTGATTCCCCCATCAGCTAAAAGAAGACGCTCTCACAGGCGGAGGATCTTCTCTGACACTGAGTATTCAGAGCTCACTGCAAATATGACGAGCAGGGAAAAACAGCCTGTAGTCAGCTCTGACGAGTCTGACTCTTAACCGGAAGGAGTGTACCGACACACTCGCACCGGACCGGGGCCATTCTCCCGATCAACTACAATGCCCTAGCCCGGGGCATTGAGATTAATGACTCACACTCTGCCATTGCAGAGTCGCAGGCCTCAAACTCTCTATAGAGAAAGAGGCCTTCAGATACATGACGAGCACTCCTGAGGAGACCGCTAAGCGCTTGGAGCTGCAAGCCCAGGTCCAGAAGGAACAACTCGAGATGATTCGTGCTCAGCAAGAATCCATCGACTCTCTCAAGCAGATGCTCGCACAGTTGCTCGAAGACAAGAGGAAATCTCCCCCTAGAAAGTCTAAGGGCAAACGAAAAGAGGGAGAAAGCTTATCTTCCGAACACTCCGAGAAGAAAGAGCAACCCACCTCTGGTTCATCTAAATCCTCGTCGCAGGAAAAGAACGATCAAGACCAGGGAAAGGTTCATTCTAAAAGAATGAATCAGTTGGAGCGGCACCTTGAAGCCCTTACCAATCGAAAAGGTCTCCAAGAAGTAGGAGTGGTCCGCCCATATCCAGCCGAATGGGACCTGGTTCCATACCCGCCCAATTTCAAGGCTCTAACCCTCCAAGCATTTGATGGGAAAGGTCACCGAACCAACACATCTACTATTTCAAATCCCAAATTGGGAATGTGGTAGATAACGAGGCCATCCTGGCGCGTTTATTCATCGGCACCCTAAAAGGGCTGGCCTTTGAATAGTTCATGAAGCTCCCAGAAAGTTCCATCAAGAACTGGGGTGATTTGGAGAAGCTTTTCTTAACACGCTTCTTTGAAGATGACACGAAGGTCAACATGCCTACCCTTTTAGCCACCAAGCAGCGAAAGGGAGAGTCCGTTAAGTCTTTCGTGGAAAGATATCAGAACGTGGCACTCCGATGTCCGAGCAGTATGACCCAGGTTACCCTGGTGGAAACATGCCGCCACAATCTCCAAACCTCACTCCTGCTCAAATAGGAGTTGCTAAAAGCCGCACCTGGAAGCAATTAGTCCAACAAGGTGAACAGGCTGAGGAGATTGTCGCCCGCGTCAGAGCGGAAGAAAACAAACCCAGGCCTGAAAGGTCAACGAGGCGTGCACCAGACACATCCCTCCAAGCCAAAAGGAAGGATAACTTGGCAGCAGAGACCAAGTCCCCTGTCAAACCTCAACCGGTCAAGAGAAGTGGCTCTTCAAGCCAACCACGGGCCAACAAGCAGTATTCCTTCAAGGATGAACATGTCGACTCGCTCTTCAAATTACTCAACAAGAGCAATCGACTGAAGCTTCCTGAAGCTAGGCGCCCCGAGGAAGTCGGTAAAACCGACAATCCCAGCTACTGCATGTACCACAGGATGTTGGGACACCCTACCAAGAGCTGTTATGTCTTCAAGGACATCCTTCAGGCCCTGATTGATGCGGAGGTATTGAAACTCCGACCAGAGCAGAAGAAGGTGACGGCTAATATGACGTCAGTTCTCCAGTTTGGGAGACAACCCCCAACACCCTCTGGAGTAGTCCCTATCCCAAGAGGAGAGCTGAGAATGGTCAACAGAGACCCTCACCAACAGAAAGAAAAGGGCTTGGTACCTATTCCCACTCCTCGGGGAGAAGTCATGTGGGTTCATCCCGACCTTATTGATGGCCAGCAATGGACTACTGTAACTAGCAGGAAGTCCAAAGGCAAAGCAAAGGCTTCATCCTGCAACGTGGTATTTTCCTCTTCTCGAGAAGCAGAAACTGATATTCCCTCGCTAACTGACTCAGAAGAGGAGACAATAGTTCTGGCCGCAGAACCCAGTCAGCTGGTGGCAGAAACCCGTTCGGGGCAGCCGTATTTGAAAAAGTATCGCGAAACGGCGGTAACTCCTCCAAGACCCGCTGCAGAGCCAGCCAAGCCCTCAACGAAGCAACCCGGGGAGAAACAGAAAGAACTTCAGTTTTCTCGAGTTCTTTCAAAGGACGTAGCGGAAGGATCCACAACACCTTACCGCTTTGATGTCCTGGCTCAACTAGCCAACATCCGGCGCGGATTACGCTTTATGAGCTTCTTAGACTATCAAAGTCGACCAGAGAAGCTCTACAAGAAGCTCTGGCCAATGCTAAAGTCTTCATGACCCAGCTACCAAAGGAGGAAGATGTAGAGGATTGCCTCCACGCCTCCCAAAATATTCCCCGCATCACCTTCACGGCAGATGATATGCAAGTCAAAGGGAAGCATGATCGACCCCTTTACTTCGCAGGGTATATTGGATCATCTGAGGTGAACCGCATTCAGGTAGATCCCGGATCTGCATTGAGCATTATGCCTCGCAGGGTCATGCAACATCTCGGGATTCCTACTCACCGTTTGAGCCCTACCCAGACGACCATTTATGGGTTCAATGCCAATAGTACCTGTCCAATGGGGAAGGTCAAGCTCAAATGCTAGATTGGAGACTTAAGGTCAGAGGTGACATGCTACGTCATAGATGCTAACACCTCCTACAATTTGCTGCTGGGACGACCGTGGATTCATCGCAATTCTATCGTTCCCTCTACTCTCCACCAAGTCATGAATACATTGATGGGAGTGGAAAGGTGCGAACGTTGATTGCTGAGAGGCATCCGTTCAAGGGAGTGGAGAATTATTTCACAGATTCCCTCCTATATCAGGAATCTGTGAAAATAGATGAAGTCCCGCAACCAGAGGAACCAGACTCTGGAAATGAAGCCGACACCGAGCTGGAGGAAGATGAGTGTGTGTGGGAGCTAGATCCACCTGTAACGGGCATTAATAAGCCCGATGTTGATAATACCTCCGCCGATGATGTATGCGGTTGGTACATTAATGAAGAATTAGATTTAGCGTATTGTTCTGTGTTTGCTTCTAATTCAGTGCCGTCAGACACTAGTACCGACGTGGATGACGATCTCTGGTCGGCAATGGATGCTTTGACATCGTTGCATGTACCAGTGAAATCGTCCTTTGAAACATGTCGAAATGTCGGTGTATGCGCCGGAAAAAGAAAGAGGGAATTGCTGTAAAGATTTCTTTGAATCAGATGAAAAGATTACAACAAGACTTTTCCTTCAGTTACAAGGGAGGGAGGATGTTGAAGCTTGAATCCCCCCTTTGTTTAATGCTGGGTTCTTCGTGTGGCGGTGGAGAGTGAATCTTGTTCTCCGTTGACCAGATGACCGTCCTGGACCGTCGGGGGTCTTCTCTTCGGTCGGTAGAAAGAGTAACTCAGCTCCGTCTACCAAAACTCTCAAAGAGGAGGTAGGCGAAGAGCGGCTAGTACTCAGTAAGCTCGCTGAAGAGTCTCCTCCCTCTGTCTGTTGTTGAAGTCGTGCTTCCCTCTTGATGATCCTCTTGCCTGGATTCGATCGATCTTGATGATGCCTTGACCTTCTTAATTCTCGACCTCTCCAAAGCTTCGATCCCCTCTTCATAGCAAACAAGGCTATTTATAGGGGTCTCAGGGGGTGAAGGTGCCTCCTGAAAACGCTCCCGAATAAGGGGCCACTACCCGCTACATGCGCGGTGACTAGCCCCGCAATCAGGGCAGTTGCAACTGAGACGCGGGCGTTGAGCCAAACGTGCCTTGAAGTTTGAGACGCGGGCGTCGAGCCAAACGCGCCCTGAAGTTGAGACGCGGGCGTCGGGCCGACGCGCCTTGATGCTGAGACGCGGGCTTCGGGCCGACGCGTCTGGACGTTGAGACGCGGGTGTAGAGCCAACGCGTCTTAATGCTGAGACGCGGGCATCGATTCCTCGCGTCTAGAGCTTGAGACTCTGCTTCCTTAATGGCTTGTTTGTTTAGTCATTTTTAGACAGCCTACAGAACCCCCTCCAAAGTTTCTGATATTTCGCAGTTGAATGGGACGGATTTCGGAATACTTTGGATCTTAGCCGTGTTCGCCTTTATGACTGGACTGTTGATGCTTCGGGCTTGATCTTATCTGGAATTGGTCTTCGTGAGTGTACTGTTGAACTCTTTGAAGCCGTCAGAGTTTGATCGTGTTGAGTGTCTAGATACACAGTCTAGACCTCCCCGATTACTTTTAGTCTGTCACGGGTGCGCTTTTGGCCGGGAGTGGTTGGTTGTCTGTTTGCATCAGTGTACTGTTGAACTGACTTGCAGAAGCAGGAGACTGGACGCAGGTTCCTTTTTGAAAAAGCAGAGACTGCTTTAAAGACGCGACTTCCATGGGGTAGACGCGATGTTTGGCCCGTTTGAGGGAACGCGGACTTTGGAGAGACGCATCTCTTGAAATGCAGACGCGATTTTCTGGGTGCATTTATGATGATGCTGACGGGGCATGTCCACCGAAGAGCCGCGTACTTTGGGGCGCGCACCTGTGCCATGTCATGATTACGCCGCCAGCTGGCCTGGGGAAATGGCGAGATTTCGCCTTTTGGCGCGCGGATCTCCCTGTTCATTAAATGAACTGCTCCACGTGTCAACTTCTGACTTGTGGCGGGGTCGCGACGCGTGATCTTCCCTGTTCAAACAATGATTTGGCTCCACGCGTCAGGCAGCGATTCGCTGCAGCGTTTATTGGGCCAAACGCTGCGTATCTTCGCGAATCTCTGTGCCTATAAAAGGCAACAGTTAGAGAGACACATCTTCTTCTCCGAACGCATTTGCTGAGAAAAGAGAGCTTCCCTCCTCTTGTTTGTTCATCTGTCCATCTTCTAACTCGAATTTCTGAACATCGATGGCTCCCAAGACGAAACCGACTGCATCATCCTCAAGGGCGACCGTCGCCGAGGCCGAGAGAGATGCTTCCTCTGCGCAGGAGGGTGTTTTCCGAGGTAAAAATGCACCTTCGGCGTGGGTTCCGCCATTAAAACATGTTCATAGAACCCTAAGAACCTTTAACACAAGATCGTGTTTGATTCTCGGACGCTGTCCTTGAGATGATAACCGGGGCGCGGGCCTGATGATCCGACGCTGGTGAACTCTGCACTCTGGATCCTTCACTTTGAATATTTCTAATTGTGAAGGTCTCTGGACGCGATTTGCAGAACGCGGATTTGATCCGTGCGTTCTGTGCCGCGTTTTGTGCCATCAGGTGCCGATTTGATGAATCTGGCGTCTGAGTCCAAGCACTTTGAAATTTCACAAGTCTTGGTTTGCAGAACGCGGATTTGATCCTTGCGTTCTGTGTCTTCAACCGCCGATTTTGTAGAATCTGGCGTTTGAGTCCAAGTACTTAGAATTTTCATAAGTCTTGGTTTGCAGAACGCGGATTTGATCCTTGCGTTCTGTGTCTTCAACCGCCGATTTTGTAGAATCTGGCGTTTGAGTCCAAGTACTTAGAATTTTCATAAGTCTTGGTTTGCAGAACGCGGCTTTGCAGGTCTGGACGCGGGTTCGAAAAATTCCTGCGTCCAGTATCTCTTCTGCGTTTTGGTGCAAGTTCGCAGGTCTGGACGCGGATGATAACTCCTGCGTCCAGTGTCTCGGCTGCGTTTTGAATTATGAACACTTAGCGTCTTCCCTTATTTTTGGCAAAGTATCTGACCAAGTGTCTTTTTCTTTTGCAGTACTGTATGTTTCAGGTTCACTTGCCAAGATGCACCACTTTGGACGCGTGGGTGGTGCCGACCACCGTCTGACTTTTGCACTGCGAAGGACCATACCTGTGACTGCTGACAGGTCGCCAGTTCGCAGGGAAATGATTGCCCATGTTAATGAGAGGACTTCTCGGGTGCTCATGACCGATGCAGTCTTCGCAACGGATACCCACATCAAGCTGGAGAAGCCTGCTTTCTTCTTTGGAGATCATGTCAGCGACGGTGGCAGACCAATGTATGACGGGAATTACAGGTGGCTCCGTCAGATAGGGGAGAGGAGATACTTCCTTCCAGCCATGGAGAGGATGCTCCCGTTGTCTTATCTCCAACATCTGTCCGTCCTTCGGAAGATGAAGTGGGACGTGTCCCGGGATATCTCTGAGATTACCCTTGGTAATTTCAAATCCCAGAACGTATACCGTCATGATTGCCATGACCGGGCGGTCCTCGGCTTGTTTCCCGGGTCACGCAAGTCTGAGCTTCCAGTCGGAGAGATCCCGCAGCTTGCCACCACCTTCCTCAATTCGTTCATAGAAGCAGAGGGTGATTATCCGGCCAAGTTCCGTTTGCCAGGATGGGTCCACTCCACGGAGAATTCTTGGTGGGGCAGGATGGTGGGTTTCGCCCTCTCCGATCTTGGAGATCTGCTTGAGCACGTGGGATTATACTCAGCAGTCAGGGCCGTTCAATGGGGCATCCCAATGAGCTCTCACAACTTCTTCGGGATCTTGGAGCGCTACAACCCTCAGACGGGGACATTCTTTACCCCGGTTGGAGAAATGGGCCTTGCACTGCATGAGTTGCATGAGGTCTCGGGGCTGGTGATGGGGGAGTTCCCTTATGAAGAATATGTCCCGACTGCTAGGGAGCTTGACCTTATAAAGAAGGATTCCCCTGAGGTGTACGAGACCTATTGGGAAGTGATGTGCCACTTCCATATTTGTGGTCAGGTAACTGGTTGGAGGACGCATGGAGTTAGGCATCTATCCTGGGCCAATTACTTATTCAGCAACGTCAGCAAGAAGGATCATTCGATAACTCGACTGGCTCCCCTCTCTGAACAGGGAGTTGACGACATGGTCGCACAAGCTTCTGAGGGCTTTTACACCACTGGGTCGAACGAGGACGGCTTCGAACCTGATACGCTTTTCGAAAGCTATCATCATCGGGCCCGGGCTTCTATCTCTAGTCGAGCGCTGTTGGCAGGCTTCTTGATGCTGTGGTTGAAGCGTTGCGTGGTACCTACACGGCCACATGAAGTCATTATTGCCGACGTGGTGTACCCAGCAGTGCTCCTGGCCCATGGCCGTCCTGTAGCCCTTCTTCCGGCCGTGGCGGCTGGCATTCAGAGCGGGTTGCGGGCGTTAGCCAAGAGACTATGCGAGGCTCCAAGGACTGTCGACTCTTAAGGCAAGCCGTATGTTGACTCAGAGGGAAACCCGACGGCAAGGCGCCCCAACCCCCGAATCGAGTTGCCTTACACGTATCTCATGGCCTGGTACGTGATGCATTGCCCTTCTTTGATGACAACGGCGCGTGGGAGTACGAGTCCTGTCCCTTTTGTGAGGCGGCTGGAAAACTCGGATTGGAGTGACACCTATATATATTATATTCGGAGACGTCTCTCAAATGCCGCCAATTACCAGCTCAACCGCTGCTTCGCTGGGATTCCTGGTGCATCTTTTGGTGAGCAATTCACTGATTCTATAGGTCAGGATGACCTCACCCAACTGTCCGCGGGAGTCTTCCGGTGGTTGATCAACATACGACCAGGATACGTATTGTTTCGCCAAGGGACTTCCTGCATAATCGAGGCATATGTGCCAAGTCGTTTGCCCGACAGTTTGGCTATGCTCAGCTTTATGTCGGCAATCCGAATACACAACTTGCCTTCAATGGGAATTTGTGCGAAGGTGCTCGAGCCTGGTACTATAGCGTGGCTGGGGGGACAGAGGCAACTTTCCGTTTGCCCGTCGAGGAGCCGAAGAACCTTACCAGCTTCGCTTTCTGCACCTGGTATTCTCGGGTAAACCAGTCACCGAATTTTGCCCCCGGGTATACGGGTATTGAGGGCATTAATGCCTATCTCAAAACACAGTCGGAGTCTGGCAAATGCTCGCACATGATCACCCAGTATTTAAAGGTCCAGAAAGAGCTGGAGAGAGCATCTCAGAGAGAAGCTGAGGGAGGCTCAAGAGAGGAGCTCCGAGTAACCCGCTTTTCCTGACCCGAGTAAGTTCTCACACATCTCGGAGGAGAAAATATACGGGGGCGAATCATCGACTGCGTTACCGCTGGCGATAATCCCTGCTGAAGGTACAACTTCCTCGCATGTCGAGGCGATGGAAACAGAGTTGACCCAGCCCAAGGGGATTGAGGCTTCGGCCGCTGAGATAACCTCAGAGGGGGTAGCTGTCGAGGTTGGGGAGCCTTCCGTTTTGCAAGCGACCACCGAGGCTGAGGAAGTTCTTACTCGGCCGGGCGAAGAGATTACCGCTGGAGCTGGGGATACTTCCACTTTGTCAGGAGAGGAAGCAACCGCTGAGGCTGAGGAGATTCGGGTGGAGAGTCCGACTATCAGTACCCGCCCAGCTCAATTCCCTGTGGAGGTTCCTGAGGAGGTTGTACCTACTACTCCCTCATTGGTCGTGGAGGCTCCTGCAGAGGTAATGCCTCTGGAAGCGTCAGTGGGCAGTCTTGCTCTTGTCGTATCGACGGCCGGCACAGTTCTTGCGCGAGAAGACCCGCCCTATATCCCTTATCCCGTGACAGAAAAAGGGTCGGGAAGCTTCTTAGGTGGTGAAGACATGGGGGAGTTGGCACGCCAGATGGTGCAGCAATTCTTCACCTCGATGGGATCATGTATTGATCTCATCTTCCGTGGACACAGCACCTTCCAGTTCGCCCAGAGGCTTCTTGAAAATATGGCCGTGAGCGTCGAATTGGCGGGAGGCCCTTCACTTGCCAGGGCATGCCTGCGGGTGGTAGAGCAACTTGGAGATAACCTGCGGGAGCTGGAATCTTTGGAAGATGCTGGCTCTTTTGATGAAGCCCAGGCCACCTTGACTAGGCTCCTAGCTGATCAGGAACGGGAGCGACAGGAGGCGGAGGCACAAGTCGCTGCCGAGATCCGCGACCTTGAATATTCCAAGGCTGAATTTCAGAAATTAGCCGGAGATTCGAGGGAATCTGAGCTTAGTGTGCAGAGCACGGAGCAAGTCATCCTCAGAACTCGGGATATTATCGCCAAGGCGGAAGCTGTTCTTGCGCTAAATGAGGAGAAACTTGTTTCCCTCAAAAAGGAGCTTGAGGAGCAACGGGCTGCTACGGCGCGTGCTGAAGAGAGTCTATCTCTACAATCTTCCAGGGTGGAATCTCTGCGGATGCAGCTGGCTGCCAGAAGTTTCTTATCTGAGGCGGAGCTGCGGGACCGGGCTATCATGGAGGCTGAGAGGACGCGCCAGCATGAGATTCACCGCCTTAGGGAACAAATCCGTTCCTTGGCGAACCAGGACATTTAGCCTTCTTTTCTTTTTTCTTTTTGTAAAGAAAAGGGACACTCTATTTATTATGAGTGTTTGTATCCACTTCTATCATTTTTTGATATAATAGAAGTTTTCTTTAAAGCTTTTGTCCCAATTTCTTTGTCCTATTGTGGATGAGTCCAACTCTTGATCACTAGTCGTGATTACTGAACTTAGGTAGGACTAAGTTCTTTTAATGAGACGCGGTCTTGGCGAGACGCGGCATTAATCCCATAGAATGAGACGTGGCATCAATCTATGGGGACTTAGATTTCACCAAATCTTTTTGACGAGACGCAGCGTCGATCACAGGGTGAGACGCGGTCGTCAGTCTACCAGAACTTAGATTTTACTAAGTCCTTTTACTGAGACGCAGCGTCAATCATAAAGTGAGACGCGGTCATTATTTCATAAGAACTTAGATTCTACTAAGTCCTTTTGATGAGACGCGGCGTCAATCACAAATCGGAACGCGGTCTTCTTGATGAGATGCGGCGTCAATCAAAAGATGAGACGCGGCATTGATCCGTAAAGTAAGACGCGGCTGTCAGTCCCTGGGGTGAGACGCAGCGTCAATCACAAGGTGAGACGCAGCTCTGAATAACGCAAATCTGTCTTGCGCGGATCGGGCAGACGCAAGAGATGCAGCCTTGTCTGCTGAAGGGACGCGGCTTTCCCATCTGCGTCTAATGTGATCTGACTCAAAAGATTTTAGGAGATCTTTGCTCGTCAGGTCTTCACTGTCGATTGGGATTCCGAGTCATCCGTTGATTCCCAAGGCAGTTATCCACGCGTCAACTCCTCATTGGACTCAGGAGTTACTGCCCTTAAATGCAAAACCGACGCGGGCGGTTGAAAACCGGCGCTTGCGACGGTTTCCAAAGCGGCGTTCCACGCGTCAATCCTTCACTGGGCTTTGACAATCGTGCGTGACGGTTCCAATTAACGCCCCATTAATGGCAGTTATTAGGGCCTGCCTATAAATAGGGTGCGCTCCCCTTCTATAATGCAAGCTTGGATTATTTCTCTTTGAATTGCTCTGAGAAGTCCCACCTTCTTCAGAAAAGAGTTTCTTGATAGGGATTCCGTCTCCATGGATGAAGGTAATTCCAAGGATGAAGATGACCCAGAGCTCTCACGCTTCGGTTTGGTCTCTTCAAGAAGAACCCCCTCTCGGATCATCTTGGACGCCTGCGTTTGGGTGCAGAGAGGCCAACTCTGGCCAGAGGTCTCTGCTGGTATGTCCCCCGATGATGTGTATAGCCTGAACTTTGGCATAACCATCTGAATGAAGTCCCGGTGCATTCCTTCTCTGGAATTTGTGCCAGTGACTTGACTTCTCTGAACGCGGGCGCTTGACGCTGGCCTTGCCCATCGCGTTTCATTGCCTTGGCGTGTTTCAGACCTGAATCTTGCAACTCTTGTTCACTCAACAGAGAGATGGCAATTTTCGGCGTTCTGAAATTCTTTGCGTCTGGGGCATTAGGCGCGGGTACAAACTGAGGCCGCGTTTGAATCCTATGCGTGGCGCAGTTTGACTCGCGTCTGTTTGACTGTGCGGGTCATTCTCGCGTCTGAAGTCTTGAATGGCTGCCGCGTTCTGTTACTCAGTTTCCTTCATAAAAATGTACTGAGTTCCAGATTTTCTGACTCTCTTACTTATTCTTTGCAGGTAGGCTTGCTCGTCCTTTTTCAGGTTTGCTGGGCCCCAGAAAGAATATACCGGCTGGCGAACTTGCTCCACGTTCGTTTGTGAGAGATTAAATTATGGTCCTCGTCGTTTGTGAGAGATTAAATTATATCTCTGACGAGGACCCACATCTCGCCAAGGTCTCTTCAGATCTCCTGCACCACTCTTGCCTGATGGCAAGAGACGGTCAGGTCAAGTATGACGGCGAGGAGGTTCCGGCGGTTACGGTGGCGGAAAGATCCTCTTCCTCTCCCTACTCCAGAAGTGACATCAAGGACATTCCGTTGGATGGCCTGCTGGGGAAAGGGATGGTGATGAATGCAGGACTTTCTGCTGCCGCTGGACCTAGTGGAGGGTAGCATCCTTTGTGATGACTCCTAAACTTCCTCTCTCACCCCAGGAGTGACTCCATGTTTGTTGGATGGTCTGCTAGGGAAAGAGACGCGCCTGAACGAAGGGTTGCAGGACCTTCTGTTGCCACCGGACCTCAAGAACACCATTGCTCTTAGCTTAATCAGCTAGGGCGCTTTCGACTTTTGCGTCATTGCCATGGCGCAATCGGTTCCAATTGTACACCTGGGATCAGATGCGGTTTCAAGGAGTGAGTACGGCCTCTGAGAGAGAGGGACTTCTTTGTACTCCTTAATTGTAACACTCATCTTATTGTATAAGAGAGCGTTTTGTATCACTTTCATATGCTTGAATATCAATAAAAGTGACACTTTTCTTTTTGCCTCTTTTGTCTCGAACTTTTTGCCTTTAGTTGGACATGTAGAAGCAAGGAATCTTTTGACCTCATCAAAATTATGATAGTAATCTTAACAAGTCAAAAAGTTATGAGGAAAGATCCTATTTCAGGAACCTTCATGATACTGTCAGAGGTGCAATGTTAACTTGACAGAAAAATGGAATGATTTTTGGTGGACCTGCCACTTTATAAAAGAAAGTGACAAGTGGAGTGTGTACCCCCAGAGAAGGTGAACTTTTATCAAGGATTTGGGATTAACTTGATTTAAGATCAGCTGGGGATTTTGATGGAAGCATTGTTTATCGGTGTAATGTTAACCAACAATGCCTCCAAAATGAATTTGATACTCGGTTGGGGAGAATATCAAATGAAACTAGACTCGTGGGGAATCTAGTAAGATTTTTACCGTTAGAGGTGTGATATTAACTTAACGGTTTAGAAGTAGTCTTGTCAGAAGTGTAATGTTAACTTGACAAGGACGTGAGTTAGAGGTGTGATATTAACCTAACTCATCAGCATCTCAGTTTTATTTGGGAAAACTGAGGGTGTCACTGTCATAGGTGTGATGTTTAACTTAACAGTGATAGTAATGCTAGAGGTGTAATGTTGAACTTGGCATTAGTCGTCTCGGCTTAAAGAAGTCGAGGAAAGGTCATAGCCATAGGTGTATTGTTGAACTTAGCAATGACTCGGATGCTAGAAGTGTAGTGTTAACTTGGCATCGTCCGTCTCGGCTTGGACAAGGAAGTCGAGGAAAGGTCATAGCCATAGGTGTATTGTTGAACTTAGCAATGACTCGGATGCTAGAAGTGTAGTGTTAACTTGGCATCGTCCATTTCAGCTTCGATATGGAAGTCTGAAGAAAGGTAACTGTCAGAGGTGTGATATTAACTTGACAGACACTCGATGTACCGCTTAGAGGTGTAATGTTAACTTAAACAGTAGTTTGTCAGAGGTGTGATATTAACTTGACAAGAATTTGCTTGCGATAGGAGCAATTTGAGGACCTGTCATTCTATTGATGAGAATTGACAAGTAGAATTTGAAGTGCCAGAGGTATAGTGTTAACTTGGCAAATTTGAGAGTTTGTTACTCTATGCAGAGTTAACAAGCCAGGTTTGTACTCGACGAGGAGTATTCATTACCAGAGGTATAATGTTAACATAGTAATGATTGCATTTTGTGGTCCTACCATTCTATGGATGAGAATTGGTAAGGGATTTTTGGAGGGAAGAGTGGAATCAAGTCCACTTAGGATTTTTAGCAAACCCTCAGCTATCAACGGATTTGAGGTGCCTTTACCAACTACCGTTTGAGTTGGGCTAGCCATGCTATTCCCCTCAGCATGATAAGTTGTCGAAGACTTATGTTGGGCTTAAAAGCCAACATTTTCCTCTATCCTTAGCCGTCGGAGGCGTTGGATGTTTTTTATCAGAGGTGTATTTTTTAACTTGATCGGCAGGATTTTTAGCAAACCCTCAGCTATCAACGGATTTGAGGTGCCTTTACCAACTACCGTTTGGGTTGGGCTAGCCATGCTATTCCCCTCAGCATGATAAGTTGTCGAAGACTTATGTTGGGCTTAAAAGCCAACATTTTCCTCTATCCTTAGCCGTCGGAGGCGTTGGATGTTTTTGATCAGAGGTGTATTTTTAACTTGATCGGTGGAAGAATGCCATCTAGGGATAGTATTTCTTCAGGAATTTGCCATTGATTGGCATCATGAGTGTATCGCCATTTGAGGTTATGAGGCGATACGATCCATTTGAGTAGACTGACTCTACTACAAACGGTCCTTCCCATTTGGGTTGGAATTTTCCTTTCGTCTTGTGCGTCATGACCATGGGTCTTCGGACGGCTAAGACGAGGTCGCCCTTCTTGAAAGTTCGCGATTTGACTTTCTTGTTGAAGGCTCTGGTGATACGAGCTTGATAAAGCTCGATTGTTGTTGAGCCTGCAGACGCTTGTCGTCCAAGGCTTCCAATTCTTGGAGTCGCTGTCGATGCTTCTCCTCTGTTGTCATCTCCGCTGTCAAGGCGACGCGAAGAGATGGAATTTGGATTTCCAGTGGAAGGACGGCTTCACATCCGTACACCAAGGAAAATGGCGTGGCTTTAGTTGGGGTTCGCACAGTCGTGCGGTAGGCCCATAAGCATTCGCCCAACTTATCGTCCCAGTCTCGTTGACTTTTCGAGACGAATTTCTTGAGAAGCTTGCCAATAGTCTTATTGAAAGCTTCTGCGAGGCCGTTAGCGGGCGGATAGTATGCCGTTGATGACACACACTGGATTCTGAACTTGGCGCAGAATCTCTGAAAAGCCTGGCTGATGAACTGGGGTCCATTGTCATGGACAATCTGCCGAGGCACACCGAACCGGTAAATAACGTGATGTTTCATGAACTTGATCACGTTAGATGATTTTACCTCCTTCAAAGGGATAGCTTCGGCCCACTTTGAGAAGTAATCGGTTATCGCTAGGATGAACCGATGTCCCTTTGATGATGGTGGGCTGATAGGACCAACCACGTCCATCCCCCACATTTCGAACGGCCAGGTAGAGGTCGTAGAGTGGAGGTATCCTGGTGCTTGATGGATGAAATCGCCATGTATTTGACAGGCGTGACATCTTTTGGCATAGGCAACAGCATCGGCAACCATCTTGGGCCAGTAGTAACCCAATCTTTGGAGTCGGTTTGCCAGCTTCGGGCCAGGTTGATAAGCTCCACACGTACCATCGTGGGCTTCTTTCAACACTTCGTGGGCTTCTTTTGATGAGAGGCACCGGAGCAGGATCCCGTCATGCGATCTACGATACAATGTTCGCGAAATCGCATTGTAGTAGAATTTGGAGGCTTTCCTTCGAATGGCAGCCGCCTCCCTGGTGTCTTCGGGCAAGATGCCGTATAAGACAAAATCAATGTAGGGGAATCGCCAGTCTTTAAGCTCTGGATCGGTCGACACTTCAAGTGTTTCCTTACCGCGACGATCTCCCGTTGACCTCTGGTAGTCTCCGAGGGGACTTTTTGGGCAGTATAGGTCGTGGCTATAGACGAATACCTTCTCCATTGCTCCAGCTGGAAGAGCTAAGGAAGCAGCGAGGGATGCGAGTGCATCCGCATGTGCATTTTGCCTGCGCGGTACATGGTCGATGTAGAAGTTTGAAAACCTTTCGGCCATGTGAATTGTCGCGTTGTAGTAGGGTACTAGATCTTCATGTCTGGCCTCATACTCTCCGCGAATTTGGCTGACGATAAGTTTAGAGTCACCGTAAGCCTCGAGATTTTTAACGCCAGTCTCATCGGCGAGCTGCATCCCAATCAAAAGAGCGTTGTATTCCGCCACATTGTTGGAACAAGGCTCCGTTAACGAGACAGCTCGGGGGATCACATAATTTTGTGGGGAGACGAGTACTACTCCTACCCCCGCTACTATGTGTCCCTTCGGGCTTGTCCTTGATGCACCATCGAAGAAAAGTTGCCATACTTGTCCTTCGAACAATGTCTGGGTTAGGCAGGCTTCGGCGACCTCGTCTGGGAGATCCTCGTAGAGTTTAGCTGCCCTCGGATCTGGGTGTTCGGCTAAGAAGTCCGCCACCGCTTGTCCTTTAATGGCTTTTTGGGGTAGGAAGTGCATCTCATATTGAGAGAGCAATATAGCCCATTTCGCCAGTCGGCCGTTCAATGATGAAGGCTTTGTCATGAGTAACCTCAGGGGGTTGACTTTGGATATGACATTTATGGTTTGGCCCACCAGATAGTGTCGCATTTTCTGAATAGCGAACACCAGTGCCAAACATTCCTTCTCGATCGGGTTGTACCGATGTTCGGCTCCGATCATCGTTCTACTTAGGTAGTAGATTGCTTGTTCTCGCCCTTGGTCATCATTCTGAGCTAGTAGAGCTCCCAAAGAATGATCCATTGATCGAACGTACACCAGGAAAGGCTTTCCGGATACCGGAGCTGCAAGGACTGGTGGTAGGGTGAGGTATCGTTTGATCTCCTCAAATGCTTGCTGGCAAGCGTCGTCCCAAATGAACGAAACGCCCTTCTTCATCAGCTTAGCGAAGGGTTGGCATCTCCCGAAGAGATTTGAGATGAATCTGCGGATGTATGCCAATCGTCCTTGCAATCCTCTGAGCTCCTTGAGGCTTCTGGGGGGTTGCATCTCTTGGATAGCACGGACTTTCTCCGGATCCAAATGGATTCCTGTGGAAGTCACAACAAACCCTAGGAATTTGCCACTGGCTACCCCCAGGAAGGACTTGGTGGGGTTCATCTTCAATTGATGAGCCCGCATGATGTCGAAGACCACCTTCAGATCAGCTATGTGATCTCCTTTAATGCGACTTTTCACCGCGATGTCGTCGACATAACATTCCACCGTTTTGCGTATCTGCTGATGGAAAATGGCATTCATGGCCCTTTGGTAGGTTGCCCCCGCATTCTTTAGACCGAAGGGCATGACGGTGTAGCAATATACCCCTAGAGGTGTCCTGAAGGAGGTGTGCTTTTCGTCATCGGGATACATCTTGATTTGATTGTATCCTGAGAACCCGTCCATAAAGGACATTCGCTCGAATCCACAAGTATTGTCAATCATGACATCCGTGATTGGCAATGGGAATTCGTCTTTGGGGCAGGCCTCGTTTAGATCGCGGAAGTCGATGCAGATCCGGATCTTCCCGTTCTTCTTGGCGACGGGTACGATGTTGGCTACCCAATCGGGATGCTGTTCCTCCCTGATAAAGCCAGAGTCAATAAGCTTCCTGACTTCTGATTGGATTGCCTCCATTATTTCGGGACGGAACCGTCGCTGCTGTTGTTTGACAGGTTTTACATCCGGATTGATGTTGAGGCGGTGCATAGCCACTTGAGGATCAAGTCCAGGCATGTCCTCGTAATTCCAGGCGAAGACGTCTATATACTCTTGTACAAGAGATATAAGATCCTTCTTCTCCGAAGGTGACAGGCCGTCACTTATGAAGATGGGTTTAGGATTGACTTCATCTCCTAGGTGACTTGAACAACCTTGTCTTCTGTGGGTGGTTCACGCTGTTCAAAGCGGATATCCCAAAGAGCATTCAAATGTTTGATCCAAGGATCTGTATCAGATTGGATCATTTCTTCATCTTCATCCTCCAGATGGCTTGTCGAAACCATGTTTACTGAAAGCCCTTTGAAGATGTTGCCGACACTGACATCTGATTCCCACGACGACGTGTCTGATGAGCAGTCATGACTTGACAGTCTCTCCGAATCAGAGGCTGATGGCACTGGAGTTGATATATAGCCCAACCCCCGGCGCGTCTGATGATAGTAATCAGGGGTTTTCCCTTTCGGTACAAAGGATCGAAGCAGTGTTCTTCTTCCTTTTCCGAAGTTCAACCCAGGCCTGTTGGTTAGATCATACCCCATGCGCTTCATCATCTTGAGCGCTTTCGGTTCATAATGATCGAACTGAGGGGATTCATCCTCACCTTCCGATTCTTCGTGGGGCATTGGTTCAGACGCGATTCGCCCAAAAAGTATTGGTCTTTGGCCTTTTCGTCTGGCTGGAACCATGAATACAGACTCTTGCGCGTCTCCATTATCCTGGTACGTCCCGAAGGATGATTTTATTGGTACATGCAATGATGTCAAAGCATCCATTGCCGACCAGACATCCTCATCTACGTCGGTACTAGTATCCGACGGTATTGAATCAGACTCACACGCAGGGAAATACGCGAAATCTAAATCTTCATTAATATACCAACCGCCTGCATCGTCGGTGGTATCAACATCGAGCTTATTAGTGCTCTTTACAAGTGGTTCCAGCTCCCACAGGCACTCTTCTTTCTCCGGCTCAATGTCAGCTTCATTACCAGAGTCTGGCTCCTCTGGTTGTGGGGTTTCATTAGTCTCCTCCGGATCCTGATATAAGAGGGAGTCCGTGAAATAATTTTCAACCCTTTAAACGGATGCCTTTCGGCAATCAACGTTCGGACCTGTCCACTCTCGTCAATGTATTTCATGACTTGGTGGAGAGTAGAGGGAACGATGGAATTGCGGTGAATCCATGGTCGTCCCAGCAACAGGTTGTAGGAAGTGTCCGCGTCAATGACGTAACACGTCACTTCCGACTTGAGGCTCCCGATCTGGCATTTGAGCTTGATCTTCCCCATCGGGCGGGAGCTATTGGCATTGAAACCCGTAAATAGTCGTCTGGGTAGGGCTCAGACGATGGGTAGGAATGCCTAGAAACTGTATAACCCGGCGAGGTATGATGCTTAGCGCAGACCCTGGGTCTACCTGGATGCGGTTCACCTCGGATGACCCAATATACCCTGTGAAGTATAGGGGTTGGTCATGCTTCCCTTTAACCTGCATGTCATCTGTTGTGAAGGTGATGCAGGGAGCATTTGGGGAGGTGTGGAGGCAATCCTCTACATCTTCCTCCCTTGGCACGCGGGTCATAAAGACCTCAGCATTTGCCAAAGCTTCTTGTAGAGCCTCTCTGGTTGACTTTGATAGCCTCAGGAGCTCATACAAGGTAATGCGTGCCGGGATGTTGGCTAATTGAGCCAAGACATCAAAACTGTAAGGTGTCGAGGATCCTTCCGTTACACCTTTCGCAAGAACTCGAGAAAATCGAGTTTCTTTCTGTTTCTCCCCAGGCTGTTTAGAGGAGGGCTTTGCTGGCTCTGCAGCTGGTTGTGGAGGAGCTACTGCTGTCTCGCCATACTGTTTCAGGTATGCCTGCCCCGAACGGGTTCCTGCCGTTGGTGGGTTGGGTTCCACGGCCAGGACTATTGTCTCTTCTTCCGAGTCAGTCAGCGAGGGAACATCAGTATCCGCTTCTCGGGAGGAAGCGCATATCACATGGCAAGATGAAGCCTTCCCTTTGCCTTTGGACTTCCTGTTGGTCACAGTCGTCCATTGTTGCTCGTCGACGAGGTCAGGGTGGACCCACATGATTTCCCCTCGAGGTGTAGGGACGGGTACCAAGCCTTTCTCCCGCTGCTGATGAGGGTCTGTGTTGACCACCCTCAGTTCTCCTTTCGGGACAGAGATCACCCCCACGGGTGTCGGGGGTCGTGTCCCAAACTGGAGAATCGACGTCATGTTGGCCGTCATCTTCTTCTGCTCCGTCGGAGTTTTAATACCTCCGCGTCAATCAGAGCTTGAAGGATGTCCTTAAAGACGTAGCAGCTTTTGGTAGGATGTCCGAGCATCCTGTGGTATAAGCAGTAGGTGGGATTGTCGGTCTTGCCGACTTCCTCCGGGCGTCTAATTTCAGGGAGCTTCAGTCGATTGCTCTTGTTGAGTAGCTTGAAGAGCGAATCGACGTGTTCCTCCTTGAAGGAATATTGCTTGTTGGGGCGTGGCTGGCTTGAAGAGCCACTTGCCCTGCCTATTTGAGGTTTGGTGGGAGATTTGGTCTCCGTCGCCAAATTATCCTTCCGCTTCGTCTGGAGGGAGGTGTCTGGTGCACGCCTTGTCGACCTCTCTGGCCTGGGCTTGCCTTCTTCCGCTCTGACGCGGGCGACAATCTCCTCAGCCTGTTCACCTTGCTGGACTAATTGTTTCCAGGTGCGGCTTTCAGCAACTCCTATTTGAGCAAGGAGTGAGGTTTGGAGATTATGGCGACATGTTTCCACCAGGGTGGCCTGGGTCATGCCGCTTGGACATCGGAGTGCCATGTTCCGAAATCTTTCTACGAAAGACTTGACGGACTCTCCCTTTCGCTGTTTTGTAGCTAAAAGGGTAGGCATTGTGACCTCAGAATCATCTTCGAAGAAGCGTGTCAAGAACAGCTTCTCTAGATCCCCCCAGTTCTTGATAGAACCCTCCGGGAGCTTCATAAACCACTCAAAAGCCAACCCTTTCAGGGTGCCGATGAACAGTCGCGCCAGGATGGCGTCATTATCTACCACATTCCCGGTCTGGGATTTGAAGTAGTAGATGTGCTGGTTGGGTGACCCCTTCCCGTCGAATGCTTGGAGGGTTGGAGCCTTGAACTTAGGAGGGTATGGAACTAAGTCCCACTCAGCCGGATAGGGCCGGACCACTCCAGCTTCTTGGAGGTCCTTGCGATTGGCAAGGGCCTCGAGGCGTCGTTCCAATTGACTCATCCTCTTAGCATGAGTCTTCTCCTGTTCTTGGTCGCTTCTTGCCTGCGACGAGGGCTTGGACACATCCGAGGTAGATCGTCGTGTCTCGTCAGAAGATTCGGAGGGTGGGCTTCCTCCCTTTCTCCCTTTCCCCTTCGGTCGTCTAGGAGGAGATCTCGCTCTTTCTTCAAGCAATTTCTCAAGCATATGCTTAAGGGAGTCAATGGATCTCTGTTGAGAGGCGATTATATCCATCTGGTGCTTCTGCGTCTGTTCTAAACGCCTGGCCGTCTCCTCAGGAGTGTCTGCCATGTAGGCGGAAGCCTCCTTCTCGACGGAAGAGTTTGAAGCCTGCGACTCCACTATAGCGGAGTGAGAACCACCCATTCTAATGCCGCGGGCTAAGGCATTATAGTCAATTGGGGGAATGGCCCCTGTCCGGGTGCGAGTGTGTTGATACACCCCCTCCGGCTTAGAGTCAGATTCCTCTGAGTTGACCATTAGTTGTTTTCTCTTGCTTCTGCTAGTCATGTTTGCAGTAAGCTCCGGGTATTCAACATCTGAGAAGGTTCTCCTCCTGTGGGAGCGTCTTCTTTTGGCTGACGGGGGAATCAGGGTCAGCTGTCTGATTAAGGACTGCTGGTGCACGCCTGATCCATAATGGCATCCAGAGAGCATATGGATGAGTTGCTGACAGCAGCATGACGAAGTGGCTTGATTGGCACTTCTTTTCCTTGTCAAATAATCCCTCAAATCCGTGGGAGAGGGATTAAATAGACTAGCCTCGCGACGTGGAAGACGGGAGGAAGTCATGCGCTGTGCTGTCTGGACACAGGTTTCAGAAACGCGGCTGTCGCGTCGCGGCTGCGTCACGCGCGTCTGGCGTCTCTGTTGATATGAGACGCGACTTTCGCGTTGCTGTCTGCTGCGTTGGAGCAGAGAGACTTGGGAGAGAGTGGGCTGCTGGGCCCCACGCCTATGGGCGCGTGCTTCCTGCGTTTGACGAGACGCAGAAGCTTCGCTTTGGCGTTTGGCAAGTTGGTCTTCAGAAGGCTCAACTTGGGGAGTCTCGCGTTTGGGTCGCCAAACGCGGATCTCTCGCACTGGACGAGGTGCGGGCAAGGCATCGGATCGTACGCTGCGTCCAACCCCAGTCAGAAAACCAACGGTTCCGACTGAGTGTTGACGCGCGCGTCTTCTCTGTCGACGCTCGGCATTCCGATTGCGCCGTGGAGGAAGAGAGAAGCCAACAACTTCCTGGTTTGTAGAACCAGGGGTGTTTGCCACGCGGGTCTCCTGAGAGACGCTGACGCGGGCGTTCTGTGTGACACGGTCGATCGCACCAGTAGATGTGCCGGGGACCACGCGGGCCTTCAGAGAGGCGTTGGCGCGTGTGTTCTGCGCGACGCGGTTGATCGCAGCAGAGGTGTCTGAGGTTACGCGGGCCTTCTGGGAGGCGTCGGCGCGTGAACCAAACTTGGCACAGTGGGCAGCAGGAGCACCCGACAGAGCCTCAGATTGGGCTTCAGGGGGCTGTCCACTTGAGACCCTGCGGCAGACGCGGGTCTTTGGGCTCTTGGAGCCAGAAGAGAGGAACTCTTCATACTTCGCCTGGTCGAACTCGACGACGAGTGATTCGACCATTTTCCCCTTACGGAGAACGTCATCTTGCACCACGGTGCGCTCGTCAGTAACCAAGTCCTCCCCAGCGGAGTCGCCATCTCTTGTATGCGCCGGAAAAAGAAAGAGGGAATTGCTGTAAAGATTTCTTTGAATCAGATGAAAAGATTACAACAAGACTTTTCCTTCCAGTTACAAGGGAGGGAGGATGTTGAAGCTTGAATCCCCCCTTTGTTTAATGCTGGGTTCTTCGTGTGGCGGTGGAGAGTGAATCTTGTTCTCCGTTGACCAGATGACTGTCCTGGACCGTCGGGGGTCTTCTCTTCGGTCGGTAGAAAGAGTAACTCAGCTCCGTCTACCAAAACTCTCAAAGAGGAGGTAGGCGAAGAGCGGCTAGTACTCAGTAAGCTCGCTGAAGAGTCTCCTCCCTCTGTCTGTTGTTGAAGTCGTGCTTCCCTCTTGATGATCCTCTTGCCTGGATTCGATCGATCTTGATGATGCCTTGACCTTCTTAATTCTCGACCTCTCCAAAGCTTCGATCCCCTCTTCATAGCAAACAAGGCTATTTATAGGGGTCTCAGGGGGTGAAGGTGCCTCCTGAAAACGCTCCCGAATGAGGGGCCACTACCCGCTACATGCGCGGTGACTGGCCCCGCAATCAGGGCAGTTGCAACTGAGACGCGGGCGTTGAGCCAAACGCGCCTTGAAGTTTGAGACGCGGGTGTCGAGCCAAACGCGCCCTGAAGTTGAGACGCGGGCGTCGGGCCGACGCGCCTTGATGCTGAGACGCGGGCTTCGGGCCGACGCGTCTGGACGTTGAGACGCGGGTGTAGAGCCAACGCGTCTTAATGCTGAGACGCGGGCATCGATTCCTCGCGTCTAGAGCTTGAGACTCTGCTTCCTTAATGGCTTGTTTGTTTAGTCATTTTTAGACAGCCTACAGTCGGCGATGCGTAACAATCAATATTCATGGTTCCAGCGAGAAGGAAGGGCCAAAGACCAATTCTTTTCGGACGAATTGAATCCGAACCAATGAATCATGAAGAATCAGAAAGCGAGCAAGAATCCCCTCAGTTCGGTCATTATGAGCCAAAGGCACTCAGAATGATGAAAGGCATGGGGTATGACATAACAAGCGGACACGGGTTGAACTTTGGCAAAGGAAGGAGAACGCTACTTTGATCCTTTGTGCCGAAAGGAAAGGCACCCGATTATTATCATCAGACTCGCAGGGGGTTGGGCTATGTATCAACTCCGGCCCCATCAGCCTCTGATTCTGGAGGGTCATCAGGCCATAAAAACTCTTCAGGCACGTCATCGTGGGAGTCAGATGTCAGCGTCGGCAACATCTTCGGAGAACTTTCAGTGAATATGTTTCAACAAGCCACCTGGAAAACGAAGATGAAGAAATGATCCAGTCCGATACGGATCCTTGGATCAAACATTTAAATTCTCTCTGGGATACCCGCTTTGAACAGCGAGAGCTACCCACAGAAGACAAGATTGTTCAGATCAATCTGGGGGATGAGGCTAATCCTAAGCCCATCTTCATAAGTGACGGCCTGTCACCTTCGGAGAAAAGGGATCTAATATCTCTTGTTCAAGAGTATAAAGATGTCTTCGCTTGGAATTATGAAGACATGCCTGGACTTGATCCTCAAGTGGTTATGCACCGCCTCAACATCAATCCGGACATAAAGCTCGTCAAACAACAACAGCGACGGTTCCGTCCAGAAATAATGGAGGCAATTCAATCAGAAGTCAGAAAGCTCATAGATTCTGGCTTCATCAGGGAAGAGCAACATCCCGATTGGGTAGCCAACATCGTCCCCGTTGCTAAGAAAAACGGAAAGATCCAGATCTGCATCGACTTCCGTGATCTAAACGAGGCTTGTCCCAAAGACGAATTCCCATTGCCAATCACAGAAGTCATGATTGACAACACATGTGGATTCGAACGAATGTCCTTCATGGACGGGTTCTCAGGATACAATCAAATCAAAATGTATCCTGACGATGAAAAGCACACCTCCTTCAGGACACCATTGGGGGTCTACTGCTATACCGTCATGCCCTTCGGACTGAAGAATGCGGGGGCAACATATCAAAGGGCCATGAACGCCATTTTCCAGCGGCAAATGCGCAAAATGGTGGAATGTTATGTTGATGATATTGCGGTGAAAAGTCGCGCTAAGGGTGATCACATAGCTGACCTGAAGGTGGTCTTTGACATCATGCGAGCTCATCAATTAAAGATGAATCCCACCAAGTCCTTCCTGGGGGTGGCCAGTGGTAAATTCTTAGGATTCATCGTAACCTCCACCGGAATCCATTTGGACCCGGAAAAGGTTCGCGCTATCCAGGAGATGCAACCTTCGGGAAATCTCAAGGAACTCAGGGGATTGCAAGGACGATTGGTGTACATCCGCAGGTTCATCTCAAACATCTCCGGAAGATGCCACCCTTCGCTAAGTTAATGAAGAAGGGTGTCTCGTTCATTTGGGATGACGCTTGCCAACAAGCATTTGAGGAAATCAAGCAATACCTCACCTAACCACCAGTCCTTGCAGCTCCGATATCCAGAAAACCTTTCCTGGTATACGTCCGAGCAATGGATCATTCTTTGGGAGCTCTACTAGCCAGAATGATGATCAAGGACGAGAAAAAGCGATCTACTATCTGAGTAGAACAATGATCGAAGCCGAACATCGATATAACCCGATCGAGAAGGAATGTTTGGCATTAGTGTTCGCCATTCAGATAATGCGTCACTATCTGGTAGGCCAAACTATAAACGTCATATCAAAAGTCAACCCCCTGAGGTTACTTATGACTAAGCCTTCATCATTGAACGACCGGCTGGCAAAATGGGCCATATTGCTATCCCAATATGAGATGCACTTTTTACCACAAAAGGCTATTAAGGGACAAGCGATGGCGGATTTCCTAGCTGAGCACCCAGATCTGAGGGCAACCAAACTCTACGAGGATCTCCCAGATGAAGTGGCCGAAGTCTGTTTGACTCAGACATCGTTTGAAAGTCAAGTGTGGCAACTCTTCTTTAATGGTGCATCCAGAACAAGCCCAAAAGGACACATAGTGGCAGGAGTAGGAGTAGTACTCGTCTCCCCACAGAACTATGTGATTCCTCGAGCTGTCTCATTAACTGAGCCGTGTTCCAACAATGTGGCAGAGTACAATGCTCTTTTGATTGGGATGCAACTCACCGATGAGATTGGCGTTAAAAATCTCGAGGCATATGGTGACTCCAAACTCATCGTCAACCGAGTTCGCGGGGAGTACAAAGTCAGACATGAAGACCTAGTACCCTATTACAATGCAACTGTCCACATGGCTGGGAAGTTTACAAACTTCTACATTGACCATGTACCGCGCAGGCAAAATGCACATGCACTGGCATCCCTCGCGGCCTCCTTAGCTCTTTCAGCTGGAGCAATGGAGAAGATATTCGTCTACAGCCACGACCTGTATTGCCCGAGAATTGCTCTCAAGGACTATCAGGAGTCAAAGGGAGGTTCTCAAAGCAAAGAAGCGCTGGAATTGTCAACCGGTCCAGAGCTTAGAGACTGGCGATTCCCCTATATCGACTATGTCTTGTACGGCATTCTGCCTGAGGACACTAAGGAAGCGGCTGCCATTCGAAGGAAAGCCCCCAAATACTACTATAATGCAATTACGCGAACACTGTATCGTCGATCGCATGACGGGATCTTGCTTCGCTGCCTTTCACAAAAGGAGGCACAGGAGGTATTGAAAGAACCCATGACGGCATGTGTGGAGCCCATCAACCTGGCCCAAAACTTGCATACCGACTCCAAAGGTTGGGATATTATTGGCCCAAGATGATCGCTGACGCCATCACCTATACTAAAAGATGTCATGCCCGCCAAGTACATGGCGATTTTATCCATCAAGCACCAGGCTACCTTCACTCCACGGCTTCTACTTGGCCATTTGAAATGTGGGGGATGGATGTGGTTGGCCCTATCAGCCCTCCATCATCAAAAGGACATCGGTTATTTTGGCCATAACCGATTACTTCTCCAAATGGGCTGAGGCCGTTCCTTTGAAGGAGGTGAGTCATCTGATGTGATCAAATTCGTGAAACATCACGTCATTTACCGTTTTGGGGTACCTCGGCGAATTGTCCACGACAACGGATCCCAGTTCATCAGTCAGGCTTTCCAGAGATTCTGCGCCAAGTTCAGAATTCAGAGTGTGTCCTCAACGGCATACTACCCCGCCGCTAATGGTCTCGCAGAAGCTTTTAACAAGACTATTGGCAAGTTTCTTAAGAAATTCGTCTCGAAAAGTCAACGTGACTGGGACGACAAGCTAGGTGAATGCTTATGGGCCTATCGTAAACCCCGACTAAAGCTACACCATTTTCTTTGGTATATGGGTGTGAAGCCGTCCTTCCACTCGAAATCCAAATTCCATCTCTACGCGTCGCCCTGACAGCGGAGATGACAACAGAGGAGAAGCATCGACAGCGACTCCAAGAATTAGAAGCCTTGGATGACAAACGCCTGCAGGCCCAACAACAAATCGAGCTTTACCAAGCTCGAATTACCAGAGCCTTCAACAAGAAAGTTAAAGTGCGAATTTTCAAGAAAGGCGACCTTGTCTTAGCCGTCAGAAGACCCATGGTGATGACGCACAAGACAAAAGGAAAATTTCAACCCAAATGGGAAGGACCATTCGTAGTAGAGTCAGTCTACTCAAATGGATCGTATCGCCTCATAACTTCAAATGGCGATACACTCATGATGCCAATCAATGGCAGATTCTTGAAGAAGTACTATCCTTAATAGTACTCCTCTTCCGATCAAGTTAAAAGTACACCTCTGATCAAAACAAGAAGAGCTTCTTCATTAACATCCGACGCCTCCGACGGCTAAAGATAGAGAAAAATGTTAGCTTTTAAGCCCAACATAAGCCTTCGACAACTCATCATGCTGAGGGGAATAGCATGGCTAGCCCAACTCAAACGGTAGTTGGTAAAGGCATATCAAACCCGTTGACAGCTGAGGATTTGCTAAAAATCCTAAGGGACATGTTCCCGTTTGATCTGACGCCTCCAACGGCTAAGGATAGAGGAAAATGTTGGCTTCTAAGCCCAACATAAGCCTTCGACAACTTATCATGCTGAGGGGAATAGCATGGCTAGCCCAACTCAAACGGTAGTTGGTAAAGGCACCTCAAATCCGTTGATAACTGAGGGTTTGCTAAAAATCCTAAGTGGACTTGACTCCACTCTCCCCTCCGAAATCCCTTACCAATTCTCATCCACAGAATGGTAGGTCTACAAAATACAGTCGTTGCCAAGTTAACACTATACCTCCGGCACTTCAAACTTCACTTGCCAATTCTCATTAATAGAATGGCAAGTCTTCAAAATTGCTCATATCGTGAATCCAAATTTGTCAAGTTAACACTATACCTCTGACATATATTTTTAAACCCCACTTGTCAATTCTCATCAATAGAATGACAGGTCTTCAAAATTGCTCATATCGCAAATCAATTTCTGTCAAGTTAATACCACACCTCTGACAAATTACTGTTAAGTTAACACTATACTTCTAAACAGTACATCGAGTTTCTGTCAAGTTAACATCACACCTCTGACAGTCACCTTCCTTCAGACTTCCATATCGAAGCTGAAATGAACGATGCTAAGTTTAACACTACACCTCTAGCATCCAGGTCATCGCCAAGTTCAACAATACACCTATGGCCATGACTTTTCCTCGGACTTCCTCGTTGAAGTCGAGATGACTAATGCTAAGTTCAAAATTACACCTCTAGCATTACCCTCATTGTCAAGTTAAACATTACACCTATGACAGTGACACTTTCAGTTTTCCTGGGCGAAAACTGAAATGCTTCTGAGTCAAGTTAATATCACACCTCTGACTTACATTCTTGTCAAGTTAACATCATACTTCTGACAAGACTTCATTCAACCCGTTAAGATAATATCACACCTCTAACGGTAAAGATTTTCCTAGATTCCCCGCGAGTCTAGTCTCACTTGTTATTCTCCTCAACAGAACAACAAGTCTACCCAAAAATATTGTTAGGTTAACATTACACCGTTAACAGTGTTTTCATCAACTCTCCAGTTGAGCTCACCTTCCCTGGGGGTACCAATTCAACCTGTTACTTTCTTTTATAAAGTAGCAGGTCCACCAAAGATCATTTTATCCTTGTCAAGTTAATATTACACCTCTGACAGCATTGCTGAGTTCCTGAAATAGGATCTTTTCTCCACAAAATTTGACTTGTTAAAATTTTCATCATAGTTTTGACAAGCCAAAGATTCTTTGCTTCTATGCGTCTGACTAAAAAGAAACGAAAAGTTCAAGACAATAGACGAGGCAAAAAGAAAAGTGTCACTTTTATTTATATCCAGGCATATGAAAGTGATACAAAACGCTCTCTTATACAATGAGATTGAGTGTTACAGATAAAGGAGTACAAAGAAGTCTCTCTCTCAGAGGTTGCACTCACTCCTTAAAGCTACGTTTGATTCCAAGTACAAGATGTTTGGAAGGGCGCCAAAGTAGGATCAGACATTGTGGCAACGATCAGAAGCTGGTTGCACCACGATGCATGATGTAAACATCGAAAAAGTCTCTGGTTGACCGAGAACAATGGTGTTTCTTGAGGTCGAAAGGCAGCAGAATCTTCTGATCCTACCTGACCATCCGAAGTGGCAGATACGATCCCTCGTTGACGAACATCTCTTCCACCAGAAGGTCATCCAGTAGGCATGGAGTTTTCCTCGATGTCACTTCTGGGGTAAAGAGGAGGTTTTGAGACCTCACAGGGGATGCTACCCACCACTATATCCACCGCTACCCCCGCCGCCATCCTCACTCTGACCATGCCATGCCAAGAAGCATGACTGGTGCATTGAATCCAAAGAGATCTTGGCAAGGGTCCGGTCCCCATCTCCTGAAGACAGGGGTCATGACTTCTTCTCCTATGGTCGACCATCGACCAAGTTCGCTGGCCGATATATTCTCCCAAGGGCCCAGCGAACATGAAAAGGATGATCAAGCCTACCTGCAAGAAGCAACAAAATTAGAAGATCTGAAGCTTAGTATACTTCAACAGAATAACTAAGTGACAGACACAGTTATTGCTGAAATCGTCAGACGCAGGAATGACCCGCAGCGAACATCTGCGGCGGCAGAAACAGACGCGATCAAAGCTGTGAAAACATACAGAGTTCGACCACAGTTTTGTACCCGCGTCTAAAATATGAGACGCGAAGAGAATCAGACGCGAAAATTGCTGTCTCCCTGTCGGATGAACAGGAGTTGCAAGATTCAGGCCTGAGACCTCCAGTCTGAGTTGAAATTCTCCTAAGTCGACAGCCTCAAGACGCGAGCTCTATGTGTAAAACCTGCGGCCAGGCGCCTAAGTCTACTATACTCGCGTCCAGAGAAGTCTAAGTCAATGGCACAAATTCTAGAAAAGGAATGCACCAACTAAGACTTCATGAGAAATCCAGATGATAATATCTCTTTAAGAGATATCAAAATTCAAACCTAGTTGGGTTAAAAATGTTATGGCAAACCAAGAAGGCGTACCCGCGGAGGCCTCTATTAAGAGTTGAACTCTCTGCATTGAAACGCGGACATAAAAGGTGCTCAAGGAGACGCTTTCTGTTATTGAAATCACTTGACAGTGGTAATCCTCTGAAGAGACCAAACAGAAGCATGAAAGCTCTGGATCATCTTCGTCCATGGAGGCAAGCCCCTGGTAAAAGTCCTTGAAGGGAGAAGATGGAGTCTCTCAGAGCATTCGCTTTTAAAGAGAATAGTCCAAGTATGGGACCGCTAAAGGAAGGGGGTAAGCCCTATTTATAGGCAAGCTACAACACCTATAATCAATGGCTCATTAATCAGGGCTGTCGGCTTCAATCCCCGCATGCATGTCAAAGCCCAATGGAAGGCTGACGCGTGGAGCGTCGCTTCAGGAAGCATCGAAGACGCTGGTCTCCAACCGCCAGCGCCGGTTTGACATTAAAAGGCATTAACGCCTAAGCCCAATGAATAACCGACGCATGGACAACCGCTTCGGGAAACAACGGATGATGTGGGTTCCCAATCGTCAACGAAGACTCGACGTTTGAAAATCTCACAGGATCTTTATGACAGGCTACACATAATGCCTAGGGAGTCGCACCAAACGCAGATGTGATAGCCGCGTCTAGAGGCTCGCGCCTTTCTTTTTCAAAAAGCGGCGTCCTCCTTCATTCCAAGTTAGAAGACCCTTCGCGTCTCTTGGATGACTCAAAGTTGCTCCGCGTCTCTCGGACGACTCAAGGTTGCGTCCATCAACAAAAGGGACTCATTCTGGGGGTCTCAGTGGGAAAGCACATAAAGCTGCGTCCCGAAGCTTACATCTTCAGCAGATAAGGCCTATCACCTTCACAAGTGTCTTGGAGCTGCGTCTACATGATGATGGGTCTTGCACCGAGTCTCAGCGTCGCGTCCCTGACTGCGTCAATTTTAAGGGACGTAAGACCACATTCTTAATGTATCCTGAACTCTGCGTCTGGATAAAGTTAAGGACTGCGGCCAGTGAGTCACACTCAAGGCTGCGTCTTTCGCGTCAACTTGAACCGCGTCTTCACTGGCAGGTCAAAGTCGCGTTCCTCAGAACCGCGTCTCTCTTTGGAACGACGTTGCGTTTCATCAAACGAACTTAGTTCTACCTAAGTCTGTTATTCACAGTCAGTAAGGGAGCACAACCAAAATCTGTGATTGAGAGGTTGAATTTATCTACAGCGGGGCAATGAAGATGGAACAAAAATTTCAACGACTTTTATTATTCAAAAATGATAAAAGTAGATACAAACACTCTTGGTAAATAGAGTGTCCTTTTCTTTACAAAAAAAAAAAAGAAGGCTAAAAGTCCTGGTTCGCCAAAGAACGGATTTGTTCTCTAAGGCGATGTATCTCATGTTGGCGCGCCTTCTCAGCCTCCATGAGAGCTTGGGCCTGCAGATCCTCCTCGGATAAAAATCTCTTCGCTTGTACTCGGAGGGATTCCAGCTCGGAGGAATAAACAGAGAGATTTGCTTCAACTTGCACCTTGGCAGCCTCTAACTTCGCTAGCCTCTTTTCAGAAGTAGCAAGTTTCTGTTCATTAAGAACAATCAAAGCCTCAGCTCTGGCTATAGCAGCCCGAGAGTCAAGGATTTCGCAGCCTGCATGATCATCTCGGATTCCTTTGACTCGACCGCTAGCTTTTGATGATCAGCCTGGAAACCTTCGAGAAGACGAGTCCTTTCGGTTATCTTCTCTTTCACCTCTCTTCGCTCTTGCTCTTGAGCAGCAAGGAGCCTATTCAGAGTTTCCTGTGCCTCGTGATTGAGCCAGCATTCTCCAGGGATCGAAGCTCTCTCAAGTTATGTCCAACTGCTCCACCAGCAGCAGACACGCCTTGGCTGGTGAAGGGCCTCCGGCTAAACTGATGTTCTCGACCAGGTTTTCGAGAAACATTCGGGCGAATTCAAAGGAGCTATCCAGATAGGATGAAATCAATACATGATTGCATCGAGGCAAAGAACTACTGCACCATCTGGCGTGTCAGAATCCCCATGGTATCACCACCTAAAGTGCTCCCCGATCCCCTTTCTATCACGGGGTGAGGGATGTAAGCCGATTCTTCCGGAACAGGAGTCGGGCTGACCACGGGTGCGGCTGGAGCAAGAGTAGCCGCCAGCGTTTCTGGGGGTACTACGTCCGTAGAAACCTCCACAACCGATGAAATGACAGTAAGCTCGACCTCTTAAGGGTCCTTGGCCGAGGTCTGAGCTGTACGGCCTCCCGGGTAGGCACTGACCGCCAAGTCTCCTACCTGAGCTTCCTCAGTGCCCTCTGCAAATTACAAGAATATCAACTACGACAGTAAGAGGAAAACATTTAAAATATCAATATTTCCTTACCTAGCTGAGGATCCAAAGATGGCGGGTTCTTAGGCGAACCCTGCAGGGTGGAGGTCTCCCTGACTTCGATGAGTGCCCTCTCTTGAGGCATCCCAGTAATAGGAGCCTCAACTCTCTCCTGCTGGGCCAGCTCCTGTATCATCTCCTCGATCTGGGAGGAAGCAACGGCCTCGCTAACCACGACCAGCCCTGCGATATGAAGCCAAATGAAAAAGAAAACGTCAAAATCCTTTTCCTAGTTAAAAGGATGAGTTAGGCGAAAAAAAGCACCTTCAGCAACCTCAGCAGGAATAACTGCCGCTGGTGGTGACGCCGTCACCGGCTCACACCCATATATTTCCTCTCCAAGATGTGTGAGAATTTACTCGGATCAGGAGGAGCGGGTTCATCGCCAAAGTCAACCTCATCGCCTGAATCGTACCCTTCTTCTTCGGATGAAGAAGACGACAGTTCAACGCGAGAAGCCTCGGCAACCGGGGCCTTGCCACCAAATACCCCAGTGGTAGGGCTGGGGTCAACTACCCGAGGACTGGGGATTAATACACTAGGGGATCCAGGTTGTTGTGCCTCATCCCTCCTCTCGTGAGCTGAGGAAGACCCGGGCTGAGTTGAGACCCCTGGAATCTCAACATCACCTCCGCTCATTATGTCGACTTCAAGCTGCTCAGCCTCGTGAGCGGCGGTGGGTTTGTCAGCGAACTCCCCTTCCTCCAAGATCCTGGGACCCCTGCTGCGCAACCCATGGGTACGGACTAAGGGTGCGTCATCCTCATCTCCCTCTTCTTCCCTCTGTTCCTCAACACCAGAAGGGATGTCTTCGGACGGAGAAACTGCGGCCGCCAAGTCTCTCCGGACCTTCTTTGGGGAAGGCTCAACAGTGAAAGTAGAGCCTTGAGGACGCTTATGCGCCGCCTGTCGACCCTTTGCTGCTCGCGGCTCCTCCCTCGATACCCTTCTGATCTCCTTCAGAGCCTTCTGATACTCCTCGACGCCTCGTGAGCGTTTTTTTTGGACTCCAACTTTGCTTCGTAAAATGCATTGATACTCTCGATGCATGAGTACTCTGGAGCAAAGTCAGGCGTTTGGTTGGCTTGGAAGTACCAGGTACAGAAGCTAAGGCTTGTACAGCCTTTCGGCTCTTTGGGAGGCAGACAAAAAAGTGCTTCCGTCCCTCCGGCCACACTATAATACCATGCCCGAGCACCTTCAAACAAGTTCCCACTGAAGGCGAGTCGAGCATTTGGGTTACCGACATACAATTGATCATAGCCGAACTGTCGGGCGAAGCGATTCGGCATGTACGGCTCGATCGTGCACGAATTCCCTTGTCGGAAAAGCACATACCCAGGCCGAATATTGAACAACCACCAGAAAACTCCCGATGACAGCCTCGTGAAGTTATCTGGGCCCACGAAGTCAGCAAGTTTATCCCCGAAAGATGCACCAGCAATCTCGGGGAAGCAGCGATTGAGCTGGTAGTTCGAAGCAGTTAGAATGCACCTCCGAATGAATTACATAAAGTATTACACCAGCTTGAACCCTCCAACCGCTGTACGAAAGGGGTAAACCCCTCACTCCAAGACACCAGCGTCATCAGGGAGGGACAGTGCATAACGTACCAAGCCATTAGGTACGTGTAGGGAAGCTCAACCCAAGGGTTGGGACGCTTTACCGTCGGCCTCCCCTCTGAGTCAACAATCGCCTTACCCTGGGAGTCGACATCCTTCTCTACTTTGCATAGATTCTGAGTTAAGGCCCGCAACCCGCTTTGAATACCGGCCGCCATGGCCGGGAGGAGGGCTATAGGCCTACCATAAGCCAGGAGCACCGCCGGGTACACTACGTCGGCAACAAGCACTTCATGTGGCAGTGTCGGCACCACACAGCGCTTCAACCATAACATTAAAAAGCCCGCCAACAGTGCTCGATTGGAGATAGGGATCCGGGCTTGATGATGGAAACTTTCGAAAACCGTGTCAGGTTCGAAAGTATCCTCATTCGACTCCGTGGTGTAGGAGTCTACAGAAGCCTGAATCCTATCGGCAATCTCCTCGTCGGAGCTGGGAGCCAATCGGGTCACTAGATGGTCTTTCTGATTGACGCCATTAAACAAGTAGCTTGCCCAAGACAGCTGCTTGACTCCCCTCGTCCTCCAAGAGGTTATCTGGCCGCAAATGTGGAAGTGACATAACACCTCCCAATAAGTCTCGTACACTCGAGGATACACTTTCTTCAAAAGGTGAAGCCCCTCAGTGGTCGGGACGTATTCCTCATAGGGAGAGTCCCCCATTACCAGCCCCGAGACTTCGTACAACTCGTACAGGGCAAGACCCATCTCTCCGACCGGAGTGAAGAATGTCCCCATCAGAGGATTGTAACGCTCCAGGATCCCAAAGAAGTTTTGAGAACTTGGTGGAATACCATACTGCACGGCCCTGACCGCTTGGTACAATTCCACATACTCCAACAGGCCTCCAAGATCGGCAAGGACGAAGCTCACCATCTTACCCCACCAATACTTCTCAGTGGAATGGATCCACCTGGGCGAACGGAAGTCGACCGGAAAATCACCCCCCACTTTCATGAATGCGTTAAGGAAGGTGGTGCTGAGTTTAGGAGTTTCTCCTACTGGGTGATCGGTCCTGAACAGCCAAGGAAACAGGCCGATAGCCTCCCTATCATGACCACCATGATATACCTTCTTGGAGCCTAAGTTGCCGAGAGTAACCTCAGGGACGGGCCGGGAAAGCTCCCATGTCATTTTTCGAGGGACGAACATATGCTGGAGATAAGATAGTGGGTACATCCTCTCCATGTTCGGAGAAAGAATCTTCTATCCCCTATCTGACGGAGCCATTTATAATCTCCGTCATGCAAAGAATAGCCGCCCTCGCTAATGTGGTCTCCAAAGAAGAAAGCAGGCTTCTCCATCAGAGCGCGAGCATTCGTTGTGAATGCCGCGTCAGTCATAAGCTCCCGAAAGGTTGCCGCGTCAACATTAGAGAGCCTCTCCCTTCGCTCCTTCGACTTGTCGGCAGTCACAGGAGCAGTCCTTTGCAGCACAAAGGTTAAATCACAGTCAGCACCACCTATGTGCCCGAAGTGGCGCCTCTTGGAGAGTGGGCTGGAAGAGTGTCGCACTGCATAAGAAAATGACACTTGATCAGACGTCTAAACGAAAACGTTAAGTGTCTATAATTCAGACGCAGAAGAGATACTGGACGCAGAAATTGTCAAAATCTGCGTCCAGACCTGAGGACCCGCGTCCAGACCTGAGGACCGTGAGGCCAGCAGGGAGTCTGCGTTTTCAAAATTCAAGACTTATGAAAAATCTCTAAGTACTTGGACTCGGTGCAAGATTCATAAAAAACCAGCGTCTGATGTCACAGAACGCGAGCATCAAGTCTGCGTCTGGATCTTTCACAATTAGAAACATTCTAAGTGATGACTCCAGAACGCAAGGCTTACTGGCGCCCTATGTTCAACAAACAAGTACATCCTCAAGCGGATAAAAATGGTAGGGTCATCAAACCCGCGCCTTGTTTGTTAACTCAAAGACCGCGTCTGAGAACCAAACACGGTTTCGAATCCACGTTGGCGGTTCTCCTTCAAAGAAGGGATTTTTAGGGTTATAAGAACTCCATAAACCCCTCTAATGGCGAAGATCAAGCCTGATGGCGTTATACCTGAGATAGGGGCTTCCTGCATGGAGGACCGCCCCTTTGGGCCTCAGTGACGACCGCCTTCGACGATGAAGCAGTTTGCTTGGCCTTGGGTGCCATTGCGAATCAAGAATCTAATGCTAGACGAAAGAGAAGAGAATAAAGGAAATCCTTTTTCTCAAAACCCTAGCAGATACACCTGAAGACGAAAGAGAGACTAATGGTGACTCTCTCGATGACTGTTGCCATTTATAGGCACAGTGATTCGCAAAGATACGCGGCGCTTGGCTCGATTGACTCGGCATCGAATCATCTTTTGACGCGTGGACAGCGCATTTAATGCAGCGTGAAGTTCGCACGCCAAAAAGAAGGTGTCCCGTCGGCTCCACAGGACACGTGGCAGTGCACTCATGACATGGCACGGATTCGCACCCAACAGCCGCGCCTCTTCAATGGACGCATCCCTTCAGCACGACCATAGTTGCATCCAGAAAGTCGCGTCTTTACTCAAAAAAAAAAATAGATGCGTCCCTCTGAAGTTCGCATCCTTCCAATCCGGCCTAGCATCGCGTCTGCCTTATGGAATATCAGTCGCGTCTTTAAAGCAGTACTATTCCTGCGTCTCAAAGAAAAAGCTGGCGTTCAGTCCTTACTTCTGCAAATCAGTTTAACAGTACACTGGCACAAGCAGACGACTGTCCACTCCTGGCTTTAAAGTGCACCCAAGACAGACTTAAAGTAATCGGGGAGGTTTAGACTGTGCATCTAGACACTCAACACGATCAACTTTGGTGGCTTCAAAGAGTTCCACAGTACACTCACGAAGACCATACCCCAGACAAGATCAAACCCGGAGCATTGACGGTCCAGTCACAAGGGTGAGCTCAGCTAGAGTCCAAATTATTTCAAAATCCGTCCCACTTAACTGTGGAATGTCGAAAACTTTGGAGGGGGTTCTGTAGGCTGTCTAAAAATCACTAAAAGACAAGCCATTAAAAAGCAGAATTCCAAGTTCTAGACGCAAGGATAATTTTGGCCGCGTCTTAGCAGCACCAAGGCGCGAGGGTCGAAACCCGCGTCTCAGCCACATTAAGGCGCGAGGCTCGACAGCCGCGTCTCAGCAGCACCAAGGCGCGAGGGTCGACAGCTGCGTCTCAGCAGCACCAAGGCGCGAGGGTCGAAACCCGCGTCTCAGCAGCACCAAGGCGCGAGGGTCGAAACCCGCGTCTCAGCCGCATTAAGGCGCGAGGCTCGACAGCCGCGTCTCAGCAGCACCAAGGCGCGAGGGTCGAAACCCGCGTCTCAGCGGCACCAAGGCGCGAGGGTCAAAACCCGCATCTCAGCCGCATTAAGGCGCGAGGCTCGACAACCGCGTCTCAGCAGCACCAAGGCGCGAGGGTCGAAACCCGCGTCTCAGCCGCATTAAGGCGCGAGGCTCGACAGCCGCGTCTCAGCAGCACCAAGGCGCGAGGGTCGAAACCCGCGTCTCAGCAGCACAAGGCGCGAGGGTCGAAACCCGCGACTCAGTTGTAACCGTCCCGGTTTCGGGGCCAATCACGGCACACATAACGAGGAAAGTTAGCCCCCATTATGGAGTATTTTTAGGAGGCACGTACGCCCCTGAAACCCCTATAAATAGCCCCGTCTCTATGAAGAAGGGGTCAGATTTTCGGTCGGAGAATTTCTGGGAGAAAAGAGCTCTGAGAGAAAAAAGAGAGAGTTAAACCCTTCAGAGAACTTGTTGTGTTCAAGTTTCTCTTTGCCTATCTTCTCTTTGAGAGTTTTGGTAGACAGAGCTGAGTTACTCCATCTACCATCCGAAGAGGAGATCCCTGGAAGGTTTCGACGGTCACCCGGTCAACGGAGAATAAGATTCACTCTCCACCGCCACTTGAAGAACCCAGCCTTAAACAAAGGGAGGATTCAAGACTCAACATCCTCCCTCCCTTGTAATCGGAAGACTGATCTGTTGTAATCTTCTATCCAATCAAAAGAATTTTACAATCGAATCCTCCTTTTCTGACGCATACAATTGCTGTGAAAACACTAGAGAGTCAGAAAAAATTAGCACCAAAAATCTTGGAGAAAAGCTCTCTTCAAAGGGGTATTTATAGCCCAAACAGAAAGCTAGCCGTTAGGCTGATCTGGCAGCCTGACAGGCATGGCGGTCGACCACCCGGTCGACCGCCAACAGTCATAAATATATGCGTTGGGCAAACCCGGTCGACCGCCTGGCCGACCGCCCAGATACAGAGAGCAGACTTCTCTGCTCTGGTCGACCGCCCAGATACAGAGAGCAACGCTCTCTGATCCGGTCGGCCGACGGCCGACCGGCCCTGTGTCTGACAAACATGCACAAGGCTATGCACGTCAGTCGACCGCAACGGTCGACTGGCCCTTGGTGCGGTCGACCGTTGCGGTCGACCGACCTGGCCTGTCAGTCACAAACTGGGTCAGAACTGGGTCAAAAATATTTTCTAAAAATCTTTTATCTTTTCTAAAAATCCCAAAAATAGTTTTATCATTTGCATTGATATATATAAACTTATGATAAACATTTTAACTCAAATATCAAGTATATGAAACTATTTTTGTGTTATATCATTTTTGTCAAAAACCAAAAACTGTATTTTCTAAAACTTGGATTTTTTGAATAGAAAATACGTTTTGTCCAAACTCATCCATATACAAAAACATGTTATTTAAACACTTTGTAGCATGTTGCATATGGATGGAAATCCAATATACAAGAAACATATACATATCCATGTTTTAACTTTAATTCCAAAATATGTTTTGTTAAAAATACCAAAACATAAAACAAATGAATAAGTAAGTCAAAACTAAGTTTGTTTAGGAAGTTAAGCATGCATGTATATAGAACAAATCTTATATACATTAAACCATGTAAACTTGTTTTGATCTATCTATTCATGAAAACCAAGATCGGTTAAACCAAAAACGGAAAAACCGAAAACCAATATTCAAAACATGAAACGTGTGTGTTGTGAACTTGAGCATATCATACTATTCTAATCTTTACAATTTGGATCTAAACACAAAACTAAACTATGGTACCGAAGTCTTCTTGTAGAGCGCCGTCTCCAAGCCGACTCGATCCAAAACTCCTTGATCCACCGAGCAAGTGCTATATATGATCTTTGACGCTCGGGCTCTTGAATCAACATGTGAAAGCTTCCAAATCATCTTGTTGAAGCTAATTACCTACTAATAACTTGATTAATGATCTGAAACTAAAATCACAAGATTATTAGTACACATAACTACATGAGTTAATCATCATCAAAACTAGAGTGGAAGGCCTCTGGCCAACAAAGACGTGCGCAAAAACTTGTGCGTAGGAATTATGAGCTTCAAACCTATTCACTATTCTTTAACAAAACTATAAAACTAAAAACAAATCTAATGAAGTCTCTGAGCCATAATGAAGTCTTGAGCCATGCAATATCATGCTAGAGCCTTCTCTTCTATGGACATTTCGTCTGGTGCCATTTGCCTTATTTGCTCCATGAACCTAGAAAACCTTGCAATAGCTAAGCAATGGCCTTCATAAAAGGTACTAACCTGAAACTCATCTTAAACAAACTTATTAGTGTCATATAGCTTCTACATGTTTTGTTATCATCAAAACTTTAAACAAATGGAGAGTGTAACCTTTTGGGCCAACACTTTCCCCTTCCACCGGCTCCCGCCGGCCCCTTCCTTCAAATGTATAAAAATATAGAAACACTCAACATTACGTGCAATTTCTACGTGCAAGAAAAATATTACAAACCATCATGTTCACATATTTTTCGAGCTTATTTAACAACGAGTTCAACTTACCTGGTCTTTTACTTCAATTCTCAAACTTGCACCACACATATACCATTAATTTTATCTGAAATATGATCAACATCACAATTAACAAACATACTCAACATGTACACACACGATACATGCACACAAGTAATACGTATAGGAATCAATTATCAATTTTCTTCTGATTATACAACATACTACAATCATGTATATAATCATATATCAACAACAATATCAATCACTAACAGTAATGATCTATTAACTATCTCAAATCCATAGATTATTAAGGTAATTCTTAAGGGAACACTTACAACTCTTTATAACCACATGGATTATTATACTAGATGTGTATTACCATTAATATATATATATATATATATATATATATATATATATATATATATATATATATATATATATATATATATAAACGTTATTTTTATATATCACTTGTTAGGCCAACAAGAAGCAACTTTCATGGCTTATTGTTCTCTCCATTTATTAATTTGGTCCCCAATGTCATATCTGTAAAATTTATTGTAAAACTAATTCAAAAAGTTATATTATTTTAGTAAATTTGTCTGTGACCACTCTCTTACAATTAATGTGATAAAGCTTCTATTTTACCTTATAAAGCTATACATGCGTATATATAATATGTGTACTTTCTATATGATGTCCTAAGCGGGTTTGAATTTATTCATAGGAACTTGAATAACCTGAATCATCGCAATTATCGTCTAACCCGTAGTGTGTTGCAAGACATCATACCTACGTTTATACTTCTTAATGGTGTAACTGACTAATTAACTCATATTCTTGTTTCTGTCTCATATATACATATACATTTGTCAGTTTAGTGTCATACTACTAATCATATTCTATTCAACTATCAATCTTCCTAAATATTACATTTCTATTAAGTGACCCTACGATTGAAACAATGATTTAATTCCATAGTTGTTATACGAGTTAGCTGCCCTTTCTAATTGAACTTAGTTCCTTCTAAATCCAACATAGTTTTATATATCATCCAAATGTCACACAAGGATTTAGTACTTGACATGTGAGAACTAGCTCATAGGCTCACTTACAGTATTTATCATAAGCTTGATGTATGTGCATTAAATAAGTTCAAAATTCATGCCTCCACAAGAAACTTTTAAGTTTTCTCCTTACCACTGGAAGCTTCTTGAAGGAAAATAGGCGATAACACTTGATACAAGGTATCCTAGACCAATGGAAAGAGAGCTCATTTACTTAATAAGCACGATATATAATATCAAATACAAGTGGGTGGATACATACACTATTCATGAAAATATAACTAGTCACTGGACGATTTCTGCTTCCTGAAGTAGAGGATGCGAAATGTTATAAATTAACACGATAAGGCTAAAGAGAAAAGTATTATACTAATACCATTTCAATAGGACCAGAATTTCATTTACTGCAACTGCTAGTCAAGACTCAGATGGCGAAAAGTGTTTTAATAATAAAGTTTATAAGACAAAATTTTGAGTATTTATACAGAATCCTTCGAAGAAATTTTCAAGAAAATAATGAATGAGCACTAATCATAAACTTTAATCCTTTAGAGGAATATTTGGAAGAAAAAAATAGACTGTACCAAGTCACTCAATAGGAACTTGAATTATTGATTTAATCTTTTACATATTCCTATTTTAAGGCACTCAATAGGATTATTCAGGTTATTACCAAAACAAGTAAGAAATCAATGAATAAACACCACAGGAACATAAGTCTTCTATACCATAGACTGTACCAAGTCAACCCTCTATATGTAAATGGCAGCTTAGTAGGGAGTTCTGAGCGATTTAAAGTACGATAGAAGGCTATAAATATCTTATTATTATTCTAATATGCCAAATATCTTATGAAAAATTTTCTTGACAAAACATGAAGTACTAACATGAGCTCTCTTCATACAATAAGTACAAATCAGATTGGAAGTATTGTTATGATATAAATGAGTATGAAAATCATGATTTCTATACTGAAAGGATGACATCCTTTCAATCTGTTGCTAGTAGGATGGTATCCTATCAGGACTTGTTCCAGTTCTACCAGTTAGATTCTAAACACAAGTAGCACTAGAAGTGAATGCAATGTTAGTAAATCTTTATAAACGGATCTTTAAATCATCATTTTCAATTTGAAGCTCTATAACTTAACATGTAATTCATTTTTTTCCCTCAAAATATTTTCATAAACAGATGGACAAGATGTTGTTTATTTTTCAAAGCAGTAAGTCGTTTTGAAAGTTTTTTGAAATCTCCAACTCGCTCAATATAAGCATCTTCAATTTCTTCAGAGGTGATATAATCATTGAGTGTTACCTGTTCGTTGTCCACCATGAAGCATATGTTCTCATTTGTAATGCTCAGGTTTGATTCATCTTTCTTCATTCTCGGAATCATTGGGTCCAATTCATCCCATCCAATATACAGAACTTTCTTCTTCTTGATGAATTTTTTCACCTTTCCTGTCAAGTTGGGACAGTCATTCTTAATGTGACTGGGTTTATTACATTCATAGTAATTTATAGAGCCGATTTCATCTTTCCTCCCATTCTGATTTTTGAAAGTTTCTCAGCTTGTTGAATTTCTTCCTCATTATTTTGTTAGCCTTCTTGATGACATAGGCAAGAACATCATCTTCATTGTACTATCTTCACTTGAAGATTCATCACTTGAAGATTCGTCTTATGTACTCTTGAGAGCTATATTTTTCTTTTTCATTTCCTTAACATCATCTTGCTCTATTTTCTTTTAGAGATTCATTTTGAACACCGCATTCTTCAAGATCCCCATTAATTCTTGAAAGAGGAGAACGTTATTTGTAGATCTCTATCAGATTGATGGTGTAATTGTATTTTATGGATAGAGATTTCGACACTTTATTGTTGATTTCAAAGCAAGTAATAACTTTTCAAGAGATTGGAGATTGTTAGTGATATTTTTGAACCTATTAAGAAATTCATCAATAGACTTGTTAAACAACAATCAAATAGATTCAAAATCATGCGTAAGCATATTTATTTTACTATTCTTAATTTTATTTGTCCCCTTATGGATGACTTTAAGATAATTCCACATCTCTTTAGTATATATGATGTTCATAACTTTATGAAACTCATTGCAAAATAATTCATTGATAATACAACTAATAGCTTTAGAATTTAAATTTGCAAAAAAAAATCCTTCTCGGTCAATTCGGACCGAGGTTTAGGAACCTTCTGACCATCAACCTTTATGGTGGGAGAGGTGTAATCATCTTCAATCATGCCCCAAATCTTCCAATCAAAAGATTGAATATGAATTCTCATGTATGTTTTACAATATGCATAATTTGTAACATTAAATAGAGGAGGTCTATTGTTGGATCTCCCTTCAGATAGAATAAGGTCATTAGTAGAAGTTATAGGATCTTTCTCTAAGACGTATAGCCTTAAATAAGAGTACCCATGCTCTGATACCAATTGTTGGCCCTAAAAAGGTGAATAGGGTCAAGAAAAAAAAATTAATGCACAGAATATAGAAATTGTGAAAGACAGTCACGCGGTAGGATTACCCAGGTTGCTGGTAATATTAGTTACCCAGGTTGCTTGTAATATTAGAAAGAATATTGCGGTCTGGTGGTAGAATCAATAGAGCACATAGATGAAAATATATAGCAGATAAAATAAGATTAACAGTAGGTATACAATAGTAGAAACAACAGACACAACAATTTTAGGGTGGTTCGAAAAACTCCCCTAGATCCACCACCTAAGGTCTCCACTCTAGGATTTGCTAATCTACTATAAAGGTTCTTCCCGAAGCTTGGATTATAGCCACCAAGACTCTACATTGAGCTTGAATTTTCTAACCACCAAGATACTACCTGATTTTGAATTTTCACAACACCTCTTCCTTAAGGCACACTATAACAAAGATCATAATAGAGTTTGTTCTCTAATACAATAATGAGAACCAATATAAGCATAATGATTAAATCAAATAGAAGATACACTTGGAGACTATATAATCAAAATACTTCTAGTTACAATCAACAATAAATTGGCACACTAAGACTAAATCTATAACAATGAGAATCTAAAGCAGGTAATGAAGCTTGAATTGAGATTCTCTAATAAATAGAGAAATAAAAGAAGTGAAGAATTTCTATTGCATTGAATACTTGAGGCTCTCTCTGAGATTCAGAAATTGAATGAAAATGGTTGGCTTAACAACTCTTGATTTGAAGAGATATGAAAATTAAAGCTTTGAATAGCCCAGTATTTGCTCACTGTTTTTGTGGTTGTTTGAGTTGGTAATCTTACAATGAATGAATAGGGCTCTATATAAAAAACTAGGTAACAACAAAGATGAATCAGCCATTAGGGAAGTTTCTTCCCGTAAAGCATTAAATGTAGCCGAAAGAGAGATTTCAAGACTGGGCATAAATCTGGGCATTAAATGTCTCTGCTGCAATTTAACAGAGAAGAAGGAATGGAGGCCTTAGAGAGGGAAAAAAGAGAAGACTTATCTCAAAATATAAACTCAATGATTCCAGGCAATAGCTATAAAGACTGGACAGATATAGGCCTGTCAAGGCTGTCAGCAACACAAGGAAAAGTGAGAGGGACAAATTATCACAATTAGAATGACCTAAGCTTGTTGCATGATAGTACAGTCCACTTGCATGAAGAAAAGTTAATTCAAAGAATGGAGGACACAAGAATTAAAGTATAGCCCATGTGCTACTAGAAAGAAATGAACATAACTTACTGACAAAAAAACTAGAGCAGAGCGAGAGACAGAATAGAAACGAGACAGAAATTACTTAGAGAACATGTTCTGGACAGAGCTAGTAGAATGGGACTAAGTGGTAGGATGAGACAGTAAAATGAAAATCCTACTCAGAAATTAAAACGTACTATCCTACTAATGCCAAATTATGTTGATAATAAAAATCACTATTTGATTACTAATATGATTTCTATTTTGTTAAATTTGTAGCTCAAAAAGTCCTTATGTTCCATTTTGCTCTTCATACCTTGATATAACTAGAAATGGCTTTATCCTGTAAAGCTTGATCATATTTGCTCCAATAGCTCGTGTGCCCTAATATTACTTGAAATTTATGAAATTTTAATTTTTTCTTCCATCCTCCATATGTATATGCAATGTTTGCTCAATTCCAGCCAACCTCTAAATATAATCTTATCCTGAAATAAGACAACATTACTAATCCAAAATATTAGTAGTTAAACTTATAAATTAATTACATCATCAAAATCATAGCAGTTACATCCACATCCAATCAAGCATACCAGATATGGAGATTAGCATTCTGAAGAGGCATGATCATATCAATTTCAAAAGTCAATGGTAAAAACAAGTCATGCAAGATCTAAGCATTAACTATTTCCACCAAAATTCATTTCCATTCCAAGAATATTTTCATCCTGAATACCATTCCATTAAATTTATTTGATTACATCTAATAAAAGTAATACAAATCGTTTACATCTCTGTGTTTATATTTTGAAAAGAAATACAACAAATCTAAGTCCAGAAGCTCCAATCCATCCCGCTAGTCCCGTCTTACTCCAAACTTAGAGTACACACTCGAAGTCATAGAGGAACATCTACCGGAAGGCACTGCCCTCTCGTGCCACCATCCAAAGATCCCCACGACTCCAAGGCAGCAATACCGACTCTATGACCCCCTTATATTGCGAGAAGGATAAGGACTCTCAGGAAACTCTTCAGGAGGTCAGTGGTGGTGTCAGACGAAATGAGCTCCAGCAAGACACATGTGATAGTGATTTCATCGTCTGCATCCTAGTACCACCCAGGAGAAATATCACTACCAAATAAGGAGTCTCCAGATCACCAACCGAGAGACTTCAGCCCATAGGGTGAAAATCTAGAATCCTTTGGCTTGGGTAAACTGAAGGCTCATCCGTCCATCCTGCACATCCCCTATGACGGTGGCACCCTCTCAATGGTGACTAATGTGCCGTAACAATTCCTTCACGACAACTAATATGACACACCTTCCAGATTCCCCAAAAGAGAGCAAGATCACCATTTTCTCATCCTCCTCCCTCTTTTTCTTCTTCCTCCATTTGATGAAAAGAAGAGAGCACGACATTGTAACGCAGCAAGGAAAGAAAAAGTTAAGATTTCGGAGCAAGGTTTTTTATTGAAAACAAAGAAGATGATTTCCTCCCACCGAGCTCTCTATTTATAGATGGACGAGAAACCCAGCTGACTCTAATTCAAATTTTCAATCCCTAAAAAGTTGGCCCCCAATCTAAAGATTTTCAATCAACATAAAGGCAGAAGATCAATCGTCACCATCAAACCATAAAATCCTACAGTTTCAGTACTAATGTGGCCAGGATTTGAAGAGACGAAGGACTCAAACTTATTAGAATCTAGCAGCCTGATGTGATAACTGGCAGCCAGCTATGCAACTCGCAATTAATTTTAGAAGATTCACAGCAATCCAGGGAGATTCACCGCATACTCTTATGCCTGCAAGCCTCATAATGAATTTTAAGACATTAATAATCTATCCAAATATCTTTACTTTCCCGACTTCTCTTCTGCACACTTTGGTAAGTGGGAAAAGTGGGGAGCATTATATTAGTCAAAATTTGACCCGCATATGATGACACATGTCCTAGTTACCAAACTCCCGAAGAAATTTAAAATTCTCAGAGTCTATCCGGAGCCTCCGCTACTCCTAGCCATTTCGGTTCTACTCTCCATCCCGAAGACATCCTCGGTCCGGAGCCGTATTCCACCATTCTGAAACCTCTATCACTCTGAGGTTTTTACCACTCTGAAGTCTTCCCCGTCCAAAGGTCCAGCTCCGAACCTGAAGCTCTAACAATGAATCGTCAATGATCTTCACAGATACTTATGCAAGTCCTTTAATTGCATCTCAGTATTGCATTATTCTTATCATATTTGCATAGTTATCCTTAACTATTTTTATTTAAATTTGCTATTTAACCCTCTTTTTTATTATGGTGTGTAGTTACTTAAATCAAAAGATAAGGATAAAGGAAACTTCTATTTTATTCCTAATCTTATATAAATTTGAATTTCAATTTAAATCAATTTGAAATCAAGAGGAGGAAAGGATATATCATTATCTTCACAATTCAAATTCAAAATCAGAAGAAATATTTCTAGAAGATGGATGGAATAAAGCTAATCCTAATTGGAGATAAGGAGGATAATTCAAATTAAATTCGGACTTCAAAATTAATTCAGACTCGGACTCAGATTGGACACGTTGTAATATTTTAATCATAACTTCACTAGAAAAATTCAAATTTGATGATTCAAGATGCTATAGAAAGAAGACTTAAAGAAATACAATTCTTATATTGATTATTGTGTCTAATTCAGCTGTCTTATGAGTCATATTTAGCAATCAATACGCTGACTTTCTGCAGATCAGTTCAGAATTGAATTCCTCATATTGAATTGGGACTGAATTTAAATCCAAATGTGTATCTTTTTATGATTGGCTCTGAGCCTATTTGAAGAACTGAAATTTCTCATAATCAATTATATCTCAGATCTACTCTTGAGATCATAGCTTAGGATTTTTTTTTAGTTCTCTTTCCTATTTCTTTTGTAATTTAGGGTTTAGTTTAGTTTAAGTTTGTAAAGAAGAAGGAAGCTCTCTTGCAAGTGAAGTGACACATCAATAATAAAGTTTTTTTATTTTTCTTTCCAATCTCTTTTTTTTTTATTATTTACTTTCTTGCTTTATCTTTTACCATACAATTTTGTCTATCATGCTTTCTTTAATTTCCACCATACATTGCTCGGATAGTTTATGGTTTGCTAATCTCTACCCACCACTACTTCTACATTTTATGTTAGATGACCAATTGAATCATGCATGCTTAACCCTAAGATTAGTAAAAATTATTGAAGGCATATGACGATAGCTAATTAAATCTATTATTTGTTAATACTTCCCAATGGTTTTTCTTATTCTATGCTTAGATAGCTTTGATAGTTTAATGTTGAGTCTTGGTTATTCTTCTTATTCTTTATTGAAAAGTTTTGATAGTCTAATGTTAGGTGTTGGCTAGTAATTATTTCAATTAGGTTTTAGTTATTATCTTATGTATCTTTATTGAATTGACTGCATCCCTTAGGTACAACTTCTTTGATCCAAAGTGAAAAATATTCTAGCATAATTAGCAAGTTAATGGTAATAGATGATTAGTAAGCCATGTTCTATAATTCTTTTAAGAAACCCAATCTCTAAACCAAATTTTTATCTTATTTCTACCTCTAACACTTAACATAGAACTTTTCTTTCATTTTCAAAGAAAAACCATTAACCTACTTAGTATTTAAAAAGATATCGAAAAGTTTCTATAGCATTCCTCTATGTGGATTCGACCAATATAGCCCTTGCTATCGCGGATAAATTGCAAAAGGTAGAGACTCGACCAATATTCAGATAACATCCTTCTAACCTTAACCTATCTCTACTTTTCAACAATCAAATTTTGTGGGGTCTGAGCCTAGGCTAAGGTTAGAAGGATGTAATTTGAATACTGGTTGAGTCTTTGCTTTTCGTAATTTATCCACGGTAGTAAGGGGTATGCGGGTTGAATCCAGAGGGAGGAATGCGATAGAAGTTTCTCAGTATCTTTTTAAACATTAAGTAGATTAACGGTTCTTCTTTGAAAAAGAAAAAATAATTCTATGTTAAGTGTTAGAGGTAGAAAGAAGATGAAAATATGATTTGGTTTAGAGATTAGGGTTTCTTAAAAGAATTAAAGAATATGGCTTACTAACTATCTACCACCACTAACTTACTAACTTATGCTAGAATATTCTTCACTTTGGATCATAAAAGTTGTATCTAAGAGTTGCATTCAATTCAAGCAAGATACATAAGATAATAACTAAACCCTAATTGAAATAATCATGATTGAGGTTAGACTTGTGATTAGTCTCTAAAACTGTATATTTTATACCACATCTTCACATTTATTTAATATTAAATTCTGCTAACAATACCTCTCTTGTATGTTTCTAGGTTCATGGTGTGCAATGAAGAAGAGGACCCTTAATTACCATCTAATGGGTGATTAAAGCCCTATAATATAACCATTGACCTTGGAGAGCCAGCTCTAGAAGAGCCGCGAAAACGCGGCGTACGGCGCGGCCGCGCCCGTGCTTTAGGCCAGGGGTTGCCCCAAGGCCCCCTTTCCCCTGGTGCCTATAAATACCCCCCTGGAGTTCTGAAGAGGGATAAATACAAAGAATATGGTAGTTTCTTTTCAAGTTGTAGTTTTGGGTAGTTTAATTTAGTTTTTCTTCTTCTTCTTCTTCTTTGTATTTTTTATTTCTTTTAGATCTTGTAATAGGAGAGAGAGTGATACATGAGTGGAAAATAAGAGTACTTGTAATAAAATGTGACAAGCTATGAAATGTTCTCTCTTTACCTCTCTTTATTTTCTTTCTAACTTCTTTTACATATTTAGCTAATTTTCTCTCATGACAACTAAATACTTACCACTAACTTGCTAACTTCTTATTTGATAATCCACATGAATCTAATAGCCTCTACTTGGCCTTGCTCTTGGAAGAGCCATTGATGGCTCATGATGATGGATCTAACACTCTAACGTCCTAACTCTCTAACATGCTAATATTACTTTACTCCATGCTTACTCTTGTTTAGTTTTGATAGTTTAAGTGTAGCTTGAACTTATTTTGTTGAGTTTGGATGTGAAAGTAATCGTATGGGTCATGCTTTGAAACGCTTTTGAACTAAGGACTAGTGATGGCCAAGGATACATGTGAGGCAACTATCACTAAGAAGTTAGTTGGTTAGTGGAGCCATTAGTAGTTAGTATCCATGAGTTTTCTTTCTTTTCACTTTATTTTAGAAATATTAAAAATTACAAATATCTTCTTTTCTATGTTTCCCACATCTTCGTGTTTCACTGTACTTCTCTTTTCCATTCTTTATTTTTCTTTCTTTTCATTCTTTCAAACATTGAAGAACTTTTAACACACACGTGAATCAACCGGTAAAACTTCTATAGCCTCCCGTCCTTGTGGATTCGACTCGTTTTAACCTCTATGCTATAACGGAAGTATAGAGGAAGCCAAAGCACACACACTTCAACTCTTGATTTCAAAACAACATATTTTGTGCATGATTTTCCCCCGATCAACCTGCACACAAAAATACAGAATTTCAGAACTTAAGAATAGAATGTGCAAGTACTCAATACAATTTCTATAGAAAGTGTCTATACTAGTCGTGATCCACAATGAGGGACTAGCGATGAAAGCTTTGTTTAGCAAGTTCTCTTTTAAGTTACAATCAATGGTTAAAGATCTTCTTTTAGTTTTTTAAAAGAAAAGAAAAATAAGTTGAAATAAGTTAGGAAGAAAGTGGTAGATTGAGAAGGTGGAAAAAATAAAAAATAGATTTTGTACAAAGATATTAAAAAGGTTGAATAAAATGGATGGGAGGTTGGGGTGATCTAAACTTAAGAATTAAAAGAAAAGAAAAAAACCTAAAAGAAAAACTTACCTCCTCTAGTTGATGACTTACCTAGAAACCTTGCATGTTTTAACTTTTTTCGGAGGCAATCAACGGATAACCCATAAGATCGAGCTCAGTCCCCATTCGCATTACATCATCAAGACGAACAAGAATGAAATGATATGGAATTTTGAGGAGGAGAACATCATCATGAAATATCGGTGGCACTCACACAAACATAACTATACTGATGCTTCTAGGTTCACTTGGATAATCATCAAAAATAAAAGAGGTAAAGTAGAAAAAAGAAGAAGAACATATAAACAAAGAAAAGCATAAAGATGTTACCTTTGATTTCTTGTAGAAACTATGAAAGAAAGGAAGAGGTTACATTGGTGTCACTCTCAACATAAGTCTCTCTCTTACTTATATGAATCTCAGTCTAACCTATGCTTATAAAGAAATAAAAATTACATAAAATAAAACTAAAAATCTACACTAAAAAGAATAAAAAACAAGCCTAAGAATTCTTCTCTGCTTAATTGTTCTCATTTACTTTTGAGATTGCAGGTATTTATAGGAAAATACAAAGGGTAGAGGAGTATGAAGATAAGGAAATCTTGAATCCTCCCTTATCTTCAAACTTGATTTAATGTAGATATTCAGCTCTGATCTGTAACTTGTTGGCGTGTTAATTATTGCATATAACTTATCAAATGATAGAATTAGAAATAGTAATCAACTTAAGAGTTGTAACCCTTTAAGTCATCTTTCTGAATCATCTTGAATCATCAAATTTGAGTCTCGGTAGCAAAAGTTATGATTCAAATAGTAAAATGTATCCTGTCAAAATTCGAGAAAAAATTGCTTCATCTCATCAGTTGATCCTCTCTCTATCCATTTATCCCTTTGGATTTTAAATTTGGACTCTGTATTTGACGTTATCCTCGGATGATCTTTAACTAACCAAAACGAATTTATAAAAATCTAAATTTTATCAGTTTTCATTTGGTGTTATCTTTTTGATTTGCTCTGATCTTCAGCTGAACATTTGCCCTAATCCTTGATTTATTCTAACTAGATCTGGGATCCTCAGCTAAACAAATAGATCCAGTTAAATCTGATTTTAACTGGTATTTATTTATTTATTTTAATCCTCTTTCTCTTGATGACATCTTCTGCAAAATAGACATTTAAGATAAGAAAATTAGCATATTTATTATACGATAAATGTAGGAGTGTAATGAAAAGAATACAAAATATGTGTACGATCACACCCCACAACTATCTTTTGCTCATCCTCGATAAAAATAATAAAACTAAACCAAAGATTATTAGACTATTTTCGCAGGTTACGCGATTGCACTGAGCATGTGCTACAAGCCGTTAAACCTCTAGGTTTCTCTAGAGGATGAGTTTTGTCTCGTGAGGGTTTTCAGTGGATTATACCCACAAAATCCATAAAGAAGAGAAACAAAATGTTAGTATTTTTAAAATATATTTTGAAAGAGAAAAATATTTGAAGTATTATTGTAAGAGTTCAAGTAATCTATAAGTTATAGCAAAATCGAATTTCTCATTCCTAAACTTAGTCTCTATTCAAAAACTTGTTATCAATCAAGGTAAGGAGTCAAACTGTATTTCTCATTAAGTCTATTATTTTACCTTAAGTTAAATGCACCTTTGTGACCGTGAAATTTTGACTTGGAGTTTTTTTTTAATTTTTTTGTTATACTATTTCTTAGTTATATTAGGCTTTCTAATCTACCCATGTAACGAGTCTTTAATCGGTGATTCCTAAACCAAACGGTCTTAGGGCACCTGGTGAGAAAACACCCCAAAGACTTAAGAATTCGAGCAAACAAGGCCACAAAATTAAGAATTTTATTATGTGAACCGCTTTTAGGCGTGAATACTTATGCTTTATAAGGTACAAATTCCAAGTGTAATCAGAAAAATTTTATTTACATATTTTTTCTTTTTCTTTTTCTTTTTCTTTTTCTTTTTAATAAGGCATAAGACTCTTTGTTTTTGAACCCTAAGTGTGTAAGTGTATAAAGCATGCATATATCATCAGGATAAAAATCAAGATTAAATTACTTTTTCAAATTTTCTTCCTAATCTTGAAAATCAAACAAATAATCTTATTTTGACCAAGTATAAGAAATCTTAATTATGATTCTCTTATTCCTTAAAATTGACTTAATTTCTTATAAAAAATATGTCAAAATATTATTTCTATTTTCAAAAAATTTTAAAAGTAAAGAAAATGTTAATAAATTTTTTAATAATAAAAAAAAATCTAAGTTATGTTAGAACCCTCCCCCACACCTATCTCATGCATTGTCCTCAATGTATGAATTAATGCATATATGCATGAAAAGAAGAAAGGAAGGAAAATATTACCTTTTGGTGGTAGTTCTTGTGGTGGTTGATTAGTCTACAATTCTGCATTATTATATCACATTTCCCCACCGATTTATGAATAAAATATCGGTCTAAACTGTGTTTTAGTCTCTCTTGCAGATAATCAAGACAAGGAGGGCAAAAGGGTAATAAGAGCTTAATTAAACCCATGTTAGGGTAATTAAATCCACAATTCTTGGAGGCCAAGGAAGGGATCTTCTAGAAGATACGTCGAACCTAGACTCTTGCACACGTCAAATGAATATACAGATTAAAATACTCGAAATGGAGTATACCAGGAATGTCCTAGAAGATACACGAAGCAACGCAGCAAAACCAGGGACTTATGTCCCTGGTATTGCCGCGTTTCCGCTGCAATATGGTGGAGCCACACGTTGATCTTCGACGCATGACCCCATCTCGCCTTCCAGATGCTTCTTCTGCCTATAAAAAGGGCAGGGTTTGGCCGAAACGCAAGCAGTTTCTGATTTTAGGCTAGGGTTTCTATCTTTAGTATAGTGTAGTGTAGGTGTTCTTCCTTTCTTTTATTTTGTATTTTCATTTCGTTTTTATATCTTGTAGTAGGGCTGAGAGAATCAGAGAGAGATTGATGTAATAAATGGTGACAATCTATGTAAAGGTGCCTCCTTTCTTCTCGATTGTAATCTTCTCCATCTTCTACATGATGTTTAGCTAATTTCTTCTTCTCATGGCAATCAACTACTAACCACTAACCATCTAACCACATACTTGATAATTCACATGAATCTAATAGCCTCTATAAGTCTTGCTCTTGCAAGAGCCATTGATGGCTCATGATGATGGATTCTAACATTCTAACATTTCTAACACCTAACCCACTAACTTGCAAATGCTAACTTTATTTCATGCTCACCTATAACCGATTTTGATGATTTAATAGTAGCTTGCAACTTGTTATGTGGTATGGATGTATTGTTTAAATGCAGAAAAACAATCTTGTGGGCCATGCTCTGTATCGTCTCTCGAAGCCAAGGATTAGTGATGGCCAAGGATCCATGTGAGACAACTATCACTAAGAGATTAGCATGGTTAGTGGAGCAATTAGTTGTTAGTAGCCATGAGTTTTCTTTTATCTTCTTTTAAAAATCAATTTCAAAACTCTTATTTTATCTTTTCATTGTTGTTTCCACTGCTTTCTTTGCTTGTATTTGTTTTCATTTTCTTTACCACAAGGTTCATCTTCTTTTTTATTTTGTTTTTCAAACCACTTCTCTTTTATTTTCACATCATTTTCATCGCCTTCTCCACCTACCACATGCTTGATTTCCTTTTCTTTTCTTTTATTTTCTTTTCTAATTCTTTTAAACAAAGAAGAACTGTTAACAAACGACGTGAATAAAAACTATTAATGCTTCTATCGCCTCCCGTCCCTGTGGATTCGACCCGTTGAGCCAATGCTATAACGGAAGTATCGAGGGAACATTAGCACATACGAGCTTTTCATTGATTTCATAAAACACACATTTTTTGAGTACTAGTTTTGTCCCGATCAGATTTTTGGCGTCATTACCGGGGACGGGAATGGTTTTAATTTCATGTTTTTGTTAACATTGTCTTCTTTGTTTTGATGTGCAGGTCAAAGTTTATAGGAACTGAATATTGCAGAACAACCATTAGCACTGCAGCTCCCTGCTCTAGAAAGCAGGGACCCAGCTTCTAAAGAACAGCCACGCAAACGCGACTTTAGCCGCGCTTCCGCGGCTAATTTGTAGCATTTGTGTATTTTGTTGTGCTGGGATGTGTATATTGTAATAGCTAGTGGATTTGTGCTGCTATTTTTCTGCTTTGATTGCCTACACACTGCAATAACTAAAAAACTAAAATATGATATTTGGACGCTTTTAAAACGGTTTAGACATTTGCATTTAGGCACGTGTCAGTTCAATTCCAATATACTGTATTTTGTTCTGTTGTTGTGATCTGGATTGAGGTGTACATATGGCATTGCATATAGTATAGGATAAACACGTGGGTGATTTGTTCGCTTTGTGTTATACTCTTATCTATATTGCACACTTGCACGAATTGGACTTAAGGGCAAAACCCATACAAGATAAGGTGAGGATTTCATTACCCTTCCTTAGCCCAAAAATCACCTCCCCACTTACACAACCCAAGCCCTAATAAAAATTGATAGATGTTGGCCCCTAGAGACATCTTGGACTCATTAAGAGATTGACCGAGAGTGGAACTTGTATCAAATTTTACTCTTGTGAAATCGTGTCTAAGGTTGGGGATTAAGAGGTTACACCTCGAAGATACCGTGGTTTGGCGTAATTAAGGCCCGTTGCTTATGCACAAATACCTCCCACCGTATTTTGTCCCTACCTGGCCGATTAGCTTGTGGTCGGATTCATACAACAACCTCCCCCAGGTTATGGACCAGTTAGGAGTCGTCTAGGTCTAGGTTAACCTTAGTATAGGCTTGATTTTGACATTTTCTTTCATTTTGTTTGTTGTTTGATTTTTCTTTTTTTGTGATTGTTTATGAAATGGACTTCAACAATAACAATTCTTTCAATCCTAATATGAATCCATATTTCACACCGACCCTATTTGTTTCAGATAATTCCAACCCAGTTTTTCACAATATGAACCAACCAAATATACCGAGTTAGACTTATCTGAATCAATACAACTCATACCGACAATCTTATGACTATAATTTCCAAAATAATTTCAACTCTTCACAGAGTCAATGGGGATTCACTTCCCCCGAGTTAAATTTTCAACCTGCTCGTCCACCGTGTCCACCTTGTCCACAATTTACACAATATTCATTCCCCGATTTTGCTTACTATACTCCTTTTTCTGGACCTCCCATTGAAGAAAAATCCAAGTTAGAAAAGAGTATAGAAGCCAACCTACAAGAGGCCAAGCGACAACGTCAGAAAATGTTGGCCTCTCCAATTCCACAATATTTTCAAGAGTCTTACTCAGTTCCACCTCCTAATAATGAACAACCATTTACCCTGAAAATGAGTAAGGAACTCTTGTGTGAGTCCAAGCATCAGTTTCAAACTATGTTAGACTCACAATCTTCACTATCTTTCCAAAACCAAGATTCTTATACTCCCTTTCTGGAACATCCACTTAAAGAAAAATCAAGTCTAGAAAAGAGTATAGAAGTCTTGCAGGAGTCCACATTATAATTTCAAAAATCTTCTTCTCAGTCTATTGATAGGTTGGAAATACAATTATATAAATTGTTCAATATTTATAAGAATGAAGAAGCTTTCTCTTCTCCACCTTTGACCAATTCAAATATCTCTAACTCTATCAATTTGACCCATGACTCTTGTTGTTTGGAAACCAAGATTCCTATATTCCTTTTCTAGAATAACCGCTTGAAGATACATCACATCTAGAAAAGAGCATAGAAGTCTGTTGACACTCTAAAAAGACAAGATTTTGACTGGCCTGAACAATGTCTAAACTTGTTGACATTTATAAAAGACAAGTGAAAGATAGGCTGATTGGTCCGAACAATGTCTAAACTTGTTGACATTTACAAAAGACGAGCGATAGACAAGCTGACGACCAGTTCTGTACTTGTTGACATTTACAAAAGACAAGTGACAGATAAGCTGACGACCAGTTTTCACCCATCTCTGAGGGACAAGGAAGGAAATTGGATTCTACTGATCAGACAGTAAGCCCAGATTGTCTCTAAACAGACCTCAGCAGGTCTAAGATGCTAGCACTTAGCATCACATGCGCCCAAAGGGATAGCCTCGCTTGCGAGGCTAAGATCATCCAACTTCGCCTTGAAGCCATTCACAGCTCTGCCAGGAAGCTAACTTATAGCTTCGCCTGAAGTGCTCAGTTAACTCCGCAGAGAGAGTTAGCTTCACTTGAAGCCACATGTAATCGCGCAGAAGGGTATGCGGTAGCTTCGCCACAGGCGATATCTAGCTCCGCTGAAGAGCTGTCTTCTGACTTCGCCATATGCGCTTTCCAGCTCCGCTGTGAGCTCGATGCGGGCAGCGCCGCTGCGGGTCTACTATGGTCAACCTTTGACCAATTAAATCTCCAGATGAGATCAAATCTAATCAGGATCAAGATTAAATCCAATCAAGATCAAATCTGAGATCAAATTTGGCAGTTGAGTGCCATAATCTCTTGACTCTCCTAAAATGAGTAAGAGGATCAGGGGAAATCTTCCAACTATATGGAAAGGATCAAAACAGATCAAGAGGATCAACCGACTTGCTATTTCTAGCTTCACAGAAGCTGATCCTAGCCTCGAGCAAGGCTACTTTTCAGATTTAAACAGATTTGATTCAATCTGTTTATATATTTTCAAGGGACAATTATACCCTGCTCTCCCTATAAATAGCCCACCAGGGGCACAAAAAAAAAGGGCACATAGGTGATACGCTCCAGAGAGACGGCAGACTTCTCAAGAGGACGCACCGCGTACAAACAGAGATATATTCTCTTGAATTCAGAGACTTTTAGAGAGTTGCTTCTCTAATTAGGGTGCTGATACCCTAATACCTCCCTCTTCTCAAGGAATCTCCGGAACCAGGCGAGAAGGAATTCCTAAGCGAAGGCGGTTTTGAGAAGTAACAAGAGAGTTCTACCAACCTTCTGTTCTCCAATTCTCCAAACCAGGCGAGAAGGGAATCTCATCGCTCACATCGTCAAAGGGACAAAGTGATCGCGCGCTGACCAGACTCCTATCGGCACACTTCTCCAAAATCTCAGAGGAGATCTACTTGTAATCTTTGTGTTACTTGTAATTTAGCTCCTCGACACTTTTTTTTAAGTTTTTCCCTTTAAAAAATCAATGGAAAACAAGATGGCGACTCCGCTGGGGATTGATATCTCCACTGCTGAGAATCAAGTGTCGCAATGCGACGAACAGACTTTCGGGTCAATCTCTGAATTCGGGAAAGCCGGTGCAGCCAGAACCTCTCTGGCTAAATCTTCAATGCAAGTCTCTGCGGAGAAAGATAAGGCTCCCTGCGAGCCTACTGCGGTTCTCTGGCGCAACAAGGAAGCACGCCCGCAGTCCAAGTCCACCACTTTCAAAAACCTGGTCGTTCACTTCGACCAAGAAAAATTTGAAGAAGTCCTCTCTTGGGGTGGTCTAATGCTTCATGCACGAAAACATAGAAAGGTCTCCATGACCAAGGTTTCAGAACAGAAACCAGAAGCAGAATTCTGCCAACACCCCTCAGCCTCGCGTGTGGCTAGTCAGGTTCCTTGCGAACCTAAGTCTCCCTTGCCAAAGCAGGTGTGGAGGCCAAAACAGAAGGCTCTGGGCAAAGCCTCAGGCATAGCTACGCCAGAAGTGCGTCTCTCTCGCGAAGAAAAAGGCAAGATACCTGCCTGCTCCAACAATGCTACTAGCCGCGAAGATACATGGGCGACAGTACCTTCACCCAATTCAAGATCAGTAGCGCCTCGCGCCAGCCTCGTTCTCACGAGCGAAGCTACTGTACCACAGCGTACGCGTGGCGTCTATAGCCATAAAGCCCAAGTCAAAGCACAACAGCGTGCTTCGTTCACTCTTCGCAGCGGAGTTAAGGGATTGTCCCTAAGTGTTGATAGCGTTGCTTATGCAGCTTCAGCGCCCAAGGGCGTTCCCAAAGCTTTTAGCCGCGAGGTTAGAACCAAAGCACTATCTAAGGCCAATCGCCTTCGCAGCAGCACAGCGGATAAAGCACCACAGCGTGCTCTGCCCTCCAGTTCGTCAAGCGCTAAGCTCATGCCTTATGGCGGAGCTAAGGGATTGTCCCTAAGTGCTGATAGCGTTGCTTATGCAGCTTCAGCGCCCAAGGGCGTTTCCAAGGTTCTTAGCCGCGAAGCTAGAACTGAAGCACTACTCTGTACTAATCCCCTCTGCAGTGATAAAAGGAGCAGGATGTCGTCCAATGCGCGATCCAAAAGAGTTTCTGCGCTGGATCGTTTAGGCCCAACTGGGTCTGACTTGCGGGAATTCTTGATAAATAAACAGAAGTCGGAATCTTTTTGAACTACTTCCTCCTGTTGTCAACAAGTGGGATGTCAGCTGGAGACACTCCACTCGGTCCATTACCGGCTGGGACCAATCTCCGCCACTTCTCCAGGCCGACGATCAGTTTTTGATCGGCTGTACAAGCCCCGGTGAAACATCGCAAAATGAGCGTATCGTGAGATCTACCCTCTGCATCCGTCAACATGACCGGAAGGAGACGAGAGCTGCGCAGGGGCAGACAAACATCTGATGACACCCCCTACAGCTACCCAGATCCAGATTACAGCCCAGGCTTAAGCGAAGTCTTGGTACATGAAGAGGGTATTTTTTGAAACACCAGATCTAGGGTGGCGATACCTTACAGTTATGAACGGCCCTCTTCCTCAACGGTAGTAGCCTCGCCAGAACCAAGGAGAAGATTAGTCCAATCATCTAATGAAGAGGATGAAGATAGTGGGTATGCCTCCTCGGTGACAGTCAGCTCAGTGCGAACAAACAGAGCATCAGTAAACAAGGCTGACAATGGTAACGAAGAGTTTCGTCGACGTTTGGAAGCTCAGGAGCAAACTTCCAAAACTCAGCAAGAAGCTCTGGACAACATTCAACAGATGCTCGCTCAACTCCTTAATAACCGGAATAACAATGATACCGGGAGTAACCATGACGAGGAAGAACATCTTAGCAATGACCAGCCGAAGACGGAAAAGTCCAAGGAGGGGTCTTCTTTAGACGCTGAAGTCCTTAAAGGCCTTCAAGCTCAAATCGCATCCCTATCTCAGAGGGATGAGTTAAAGAAAGTGGGGACAGTCTGTCCTTACCCGTTGGAGTGGGATTCAGTGCCATACCCACCGAAGTTCAAACCACCAACATTACATACCAATGATGGAAAGAGCTCGCCAAACCAGCACATCTACTACTTCCGGTCTCAGACCAGTAATGTTATAGACAATGATGCCATCATGGCTAGGCTGTTCATTGGCACCTTAAAGGGGTAGCATTTGATTGGTTCCGAAGTCTCCCTCCGGGCTTTGTTAATTCTTGGATCGACCTGAAAACCCGATTCCTTTCTCGTTTCTATGAGGAAGATACTGAGGTAACCATGGACAAGCTCCTCTCCACCGTGCAGAAGAAGGGCGAATCTGTCCGTGACTATAGCGACCGATTCAGAAACTTGTCTTTGATGTGCCCAGTAGGGATGCCATTACCCATGCTCTTACAGACGTCCAGGCACAATTTCTTAGACCAAGTAGAAGTTCGCATGGGGGCTGTCAAAGCCCATACCTGGAAAGAACTGGTCGAACAAGCTGAGATAGCCGAAAAGTCAGCTAAAAAGTTCGAACCCTCTACCCCTAAAGGCAAATGGGGTATGAACAACAAAGGACGTAGCGACATAGCGCAGTCTTCTCAAGATAAAGGGAAGGAGACTATGTCCGTTGAATTATCCGGGGACGTACAGTCGAAAGCCAAAAGAGCAGCTTCAATAATCAGGAGTCTAAGTTCCCTCCAAAACAGTACTCCTTCAAGACGATCAGGTGGTTACAATATTCCATTTGCTCCACAAAGGGAATAAAATGAAGCTACCAGATGATCGGCGTCCCAATGAAATAGGACGCACGAATGACCCCAAATACTGTCTCTACCACAGGATGATTCACCATCCTACTGACACGTGCTTTTTCCTCAAGGACAGAATTCAAGCTTTGATCGACGCTGGAGTCCTGACACTGAAGTCAGAGCAGAAAAAAGACACTGCAAATATGGTGACCCTCGAGTTCGGCAAAACCCCAAAGGTCACAGTTCTGACGGGACTTATCCAATCCCTGCATCACGGCTGGAAGTCAAACATCCTTCAGCTAAAACTCAAGATAATAGGGGTCTTGTTCCCTTGACATTGGAGACAGGGGAAATCACATGGATACACCCAGACCTTGCCCAAGACAAACAATAGGATTCAAAGAAGTCCAAGTCGAAGGGCAAATCTTGCAATGTCATCTCCATCCTGTCGGATGATGGCAATCTCTCTCAGCGACTCTGATAGGGGCGGAATCTCGCTATAATCCTATTGAGGAGTGCTTAGCTCTTGTCTTTGTCGTTCAGAAGACACGACATTATTTGGTCGGCCAAACCATACATGTCATTTCCAGAGTAAATCCTTTGCGTCTTCTCATGACGAAGCCAGAATCATTGAATTCAAGATTAGCTAAATGGGCGCTTCTTTTGTATTAATACGATATGATTTTTATCCCTCAAAAGGCGGTTAAAGGCCAGGCCCTTGCGGAGTTCTTGGCTGCTCATCCAGTACCAGAGAACTCAAAACTTCACGAAGATATTCCAGATGAAGTCTTTGAGTCTAATGTAACTTCAGAGGATGAAATTTGGCAGATGTTCTTCGATGGAGCATCTCGAATAGGTCCTAAGGGCAGGATCATCGCCGGCGTGGGGGTTTTGTTTATCTCTCCACAGAATCACGTCCTTCCTAGAGCATTCTCTCTGACGGAATCATGCTCCAACAATGTAGCGGAATATAATGCTCTGCTCATTGGCCTTCAGCTCGCCCACGGAATGGGGGTACGCTACCTCGAAGCCTATGGCGATTCGAAACTGATTATCAATAAGGTTAAAGGCGAATATGAGGTCCGCCACGAAGACTTGGTGCCTTATTACCATACAGCCATCGAATTGGCTAATCTGTTTGATGGTTTCAATATCGGGCACGTGTCTCGATCTCAAAATACCAAGGCAGATGCTCTTGCCGCATAAGCAACAACGTTAGCCTTGCCAGTCGACACCGAGTATCACCTCACAGTGGCGACTCGACACCTTGTCTGCTCTAAACATATGTTAAGAACCAGAGAGGTCTATAATATCTCGACAGATCTTGAGCCGAGAGATTGGCGATTTCCTCTCATCGACTATGCCTTACATGGTCTGCTGCCAGACGATCCTAAAGAAGTAGCATCTATCAGACGAAGGTCTCTCCGTTTCTACTACGATCCAACTCTGAAGACACTTTACCGTCGTTCATATGATGGTATCCTCCTCCGTTGCCTTTCCAATTCAGAGGTGCAGGAAGTGCTTAAAGAAGCACACGACGGCATTTGCGGAGCTCATCAGCCAGGCCCAAAACTTAAAGACAGATTGCATAGGCTCAGATACTATTGGCCAACTATGATAGCCGATGCCATCCAATATGCATAGAGGTGTAAAGCGTGCCAGATTCATGCGGACTTCATACACCAGCCTCCAGAGTTGCTCCACCCAACTGTTGCTTCATGGCCATTTGAAGCATGGGGAATCGATGTCGTAGGGCCAATCAGCCCCTCTTCAGCTAGAGGTCACCGGTTTATCCTGGCAATAACCGATTACTTTTCAAAATGGGCGGAAGCCATACCACTGGCTGAAGTCAAAACTTCTAACGTGGTTAATTTCATCAAACACAATGTCATTCATCGATTTGGTGTCCCTAGGCGGATCATCCATGATAATGGTCCCCAATTTATAAGCCAGGTATTCTACGGTTCTGCGATAAATACCAAATTCAGAATGTGGCTTCAACTGCCTATAATCCTGCCGCTAATGGCTTGGTAGAAGCATTCAACAAAACAATCATCAAGTTACTCAAGAAGTTCGTCTCCTCGAATAAGCGAGATTGGGACGAAAAGCTTGGTGAATGTCTTTGGGCCTACCGAACCACGGTTCGGACCCATACAGGCAATACGCCTTTTTCCCTGGTGTACGGGTGTGAAGTAGTCATTCCATTGGAAATCCAGATGCCATCATTACGAGTGGCTCTGACCACTAAGATCACATCAGAAGACAATGATCGGTTGCGTCTTCAAGAGCTCGAAGCCCTAGATGAGAAGCGACTACAAGCTTAGCAGCATATCGAGTTGTATCAAGCTCGAATTTCAAAAGCCTTCAATAAGAAGGTCAAACAGAGAATCTTCCAGAAAGGAAATTTGGTTTTAGTCATCAGACGACCGATGATTATGACGCACAAGACCAAAGGCAAGTTTCAGCCTAAATGGGAAGGACCGTTTGTAATAGAAACAGTCTATTCAAACGGAGCATATTGCCTTATGACTTCAGATGGCGATTTACTCATGATGCCGATCAATGACAAGTTCTTAAAGAAGTATTATCCTTGAGTTAGGATCCTTCTCATTATCAAGTTAACATTACACCTCTGATCAAGACCTTTATATCCAAGGTACACGCAAAGAGAGCCTCTCTCTTCCTCCAAACGAGATCATACGACTATAAACCAGTAGAAACCCGGTCATACACTGGTTATCCTAAAGAAAAATCAAGGTTACACATACGCTAACCAAATGATCCAACACCTTTAATGGTTGAGGATAGAGGAAAATGTTGGCCTTTAAGCCCAACATGAATCCTCGACAACTCATCATGTTGAGGGGAATAGCATGGCTAGCCCGACTCAAACGGTAGTTGGTAAAGGCATATCAACCCGTTGACGGCTGGGGATTTGCTAAAAATCCTAAGGGACTGTTCCCATTTGATTCCCTTTCCAAAATCCCTTACCAATTCTCACCCATAGAATGGTACAGCCACATATACAAATCTCTCCGTTCATTTCGTTGTTACGTTAACATTAAACCTATGACAGTGATTTCCTCGTTTCTCCCCGTGAAAACGAGACCTTTTCGCAAATTCCATCAAAACCTTGAGCTTGGTGGCTTCTCAACCGGTTATGTCATTGCGACCTCTGAACCGACAGATAGCCAAGTCTCAATTTTGAGCCTGTTGACATTTACAAAAGATAGGTCTCACCTTTCAGTCCGTCAAGGACTAACCTTGAGCTTGGTGGCTTCTCAATCGGTTATGTCATTGCGACCTCTGAACCAACAGATAGCCAAGTCTCAATTTCGAGCTTGTTGACATTTACAAAAGATAAGTCTCAATTTCGAGCCTGTTGACATTTACAAAAGACAAGTCTCATCTTTCAGTCCGTCAAGGACTAACCTTGAGCTTGATGGCTTCTCAATCGGTTATGTCATTGTGACCTCTGAACCGGCAGATAGCTAAGTCTCAATTTCGAGCTTGTTGACATTTACAAAAGACAAGTCTAAATTTCGAGCCTGTTGACATTTACAAAAGACAGGTCTCACCTTTCAGTCCGTCATGGACTAACCTTGAGCTTGGTGGCTTCTCAATCGGTTATGTCATTACGACCTCTGAACCGGCAGATAGCCAAGTCTCAATTTCGAGCTTGTTGACATTTACAAAAGACAAGTCTCAATTTTGAGCCTGCTGACATTTACAAAAGACAGGTCTCACCTTTCAATCCGTCAAGGACTAACCTTGAGCTTGGTGGCTTCTCAACCGGTTATGTCATTGCGACCTCTGAACCGGCAGATAGCCAAGTCTCAATTTCGAGCCTGTTGACATTTTCAAAAGACAGGTCTCACCTTTCAGTCCGTCAAGGACTAACCTTGAGCTTGGTTGCTTCTCAACTGGTTATGTCATTGCAACCTCTGAACCGGCAGATAGCCAAGTCTCAATTTCAAGCTTGTTGACATTTACAAAAGACAAGTCTCAATTTCGAGCCTGTTGACATTTACAAAAGACAGGTCTCACCTTTCAGTTCGTCAAGGACTAACCTTGAGCTTGGTGGCTTCTCAACTGGTTATGTCATTGCGACCTCTGAACCGACAGATAACCAAGTCTCAATTTCGAGCTTGTTGACATTTACAAAGACGAGTCTCAATTTCGAGCCTGTTGATATTTACAAAAGACAGGTCTCACCTTTCAGTCCGTCAAGGACTAACCTTGAGCTTGGTAGCTTCTCAACCGGTTATGTCATTGCGACCTCTGAACCGGCAGATAACCAAGTCTCAATTTCGAGCCTGTTGATATTTACAAAAGACAGGTCTCACCTTTCAGTCCGTCAAGGACTAACCTTGAGCTTGGTGGCTTCTCAATCGGTTACGTCATTGCGACCTCTGAACCGGCAGATAGCCAAGTCTCACCTTTTTTAGTCCGATAAGGACTACTTTCGAGCTTGGTGGCTTCTCAATCAGTTACGTCATTGCGACCTCTGAACCGGCAGATAGCCAAGTCTCACCTTTTTTTAGTCCGACATGGACTACTTTCGAGCTTGGTGGCTTCTCAACCGGTTACGTCATTGCGACCTCTGAACCGGCAAATAGCCAAGTCTCATTATTCAGTCCAGTAAGGACTATTTTATCAAATGGCTGCAATGCAACTTGAAAGCGACAATTCAAAAGATAAAATAAGTTGGAAACACGACATGGGAGTCAAAACAAAATTATTTTTATTGAGTCCTAGAAAAAGGGATACATGAAGGCACATATATTACAAGCTATGAGCGGCGTCATAAGATCTGATCCATTCTTCAAGAAAGGCCAGCCTTGTCTTCCTATCATTAGCAGCCCGGACAAGCGCCTGCGATCTCAGCTCAGCCTCATTAAAGCTCGCCGTCTGGGCTAAGTGAGCTTCAACTTCAACCAAGGTTGCCCTCTGAGCTAACTCCCACCGCGAGAATTCGTCACTCTGAGCCTTAAGTTGCTCAAGCCGCGCAGTCTCTTCAAGACGCACCGGTTCAGCCTTGGATAAGAGAAGATTTGCTTTCCTGATCATCTCCTTGGCCTTTTCAATTTTATCTTCAGCATCAAGAAGAGCACTGCTAGAAGCATCTATGGCGTCCCCGAGCTCTACCTTCCTTGTCTCTAAGGATTTCAAGTCAGAAGAAATGGCCTTAGCGGCTTCCTGAGCGGCAAGATAAGCTTCATGCATCTGAGCGACAAGGTGCGCAAGCTGCTCATTAACTAAAGACTCCAGGTCTGAATAGCTAAGACAGCACAATTCGTCTACATCCCTCTCAAGTTGGTCCACCAGAAGTTCCAATGCAGCGGCCTGGTTATCCCCTCCAAAGTCTCGGATACTCTCAATGCTTCGGGAGAGGACCACCTTCAAAGCAAAGAATGAGGTAGTCGAGCCTTTCAAAATCAAATTGATGGATCGCTTCAAGCCCTTATAAAAGCTATCGACTAGCTCAGCCACGAATTTATTCTCGGTCTCAATCACTCCTGGCAAACGAGCAGCCCCTGAAGATTCCACTGGCTTTATTGATATCACTGTGAAAGGAATAGTAGAAGCACTAGCTGCAGCAACATGAGAGGTCATCGATGATCTCGGCGGAGTCCTCATTGAAACTAGTACACTAGCCACAACCGAGGTCATACTAGTGACTATTTCTGAAAGAGAGGGCTCAACCACCAGTGTTGGGGAAGTAGGACTAGTAATCACCCTCAGCTCCGCACCTGGCAAGATAGCTGGCGCTGGCGAAACTGATGGCACCTCACTCGTTGATATAGTTGGAAGTGAGGTTGCCTTTGTGACTACCGTCCCCTCAATCTCTGTTCCTCTAACTGGTTCAGGCTGATAAGAGGGCAGGTCACCATACAAAGCATCCAACTCAGCAGCATCCGCCGCAGTCGAAGTGCTTACTTCACCCCTGGATCCCTCAGGAAGACGGGTGGGCTCTCTTGAAGTCGACGCACCCAGAGGCGGAACACCTGCGACAAGATTTTGTTTAGGCAAGGCATAACAAATAGCAAGAATCAAAAGGTCAAAATCATACCAAAAGATAATGTCGCCTCAATTGTCTTGGCGGCTACATCAGTCTCTACAGGCTCCATAGGAAAATCTTTGGCGGAATCAACATGAATGGCCGGCCCACCTTCGCTTGCCAAACCCTCCGTGGTCCACCCAAAGGAGTTAGAAGCTTCGGGACTTCCTTTTGAGGTCCCAGCGCCCGAAGGACCTACGTCAGTCGCATCATCTCCGGACTCTTCTGAGATGGAGAAATAGCCAGCCTCATCGCCCTCCTTATAAGTAAACAAGGGATCATAATGCTCCCCTTGTTCTCCAATAGCTTCAGCTCTCGGGCTTCTCACCGCCTCAGTTCCTGAATCACAAAGCAAATAATGAGCTGTTCGGAACACAAAAAAAGTATATTACAAGGACGAAGCTGATCTTACCTAGGTCCGGAGCGGCTTCGCCAGTAGTCGGTTTAGGAGCCGACAATTCAGTTGCTAATGGGGCAAGAGGAGGAAGCGCTGCAGATGGTTCGCCCTCTACGACAACTGCAGGGGCTTGGCGACGGGGTTTCTTCACTACCTGCTTCCTGCGAGATCCACTCTTCCGTTTTCGCTTGAAGTGGACGTCGGGATCCTCCTCCTCCACTTCTTCTACATGTTCTGTGGGAGCCGTCCCCACCACGCCAGAAGCAGCTGCAGGAGTCTCGGCACCTGTCTCCGCTTCAAAGCGAGGACTTTCTGCATCCGAGGCTTCATTATCGTCAACAGCGATAAACTCCCCAAGGCCTGGGACGCGAACCCTTTTACCCTCACCTTTCTCAGTGACCTTCCGCTTCAGCCGCTGAGGAATCAACTTCACACCAGAAGAGTTAATAGAGAATCTGGTGGGTGTGGAGTTTGAGGTTGCATACCACTGGCAGAATCCCAGGGTCATTAAAAGGTTCGGAGTTCTTAGCGGCATGCATAGCCGCGCCTCGGTACAGCCTGCAATGAAGAACCGCCAGGCACGGGCTCCATCGATGAGGCTCCCCATGAAAGCCAGATTGAGGTTTGGGTTGCCCACGTACAGTTGGTCATATCCAAACTGACGGGCAAACCGACTTGGAACATAAGGCTCCAAGTAGCAGGTGTCCCCGCTTCTGTACAATAAATGTGAGGGCCGAATGCTGACCAGCCACTCAAAAATTTCCCGGCTCAATGATGTCTGCCCTTCCCCCAGTCTTTGAACTCCTCTCCATAGCCCGCATCCCGAATATAGGGGAAGCAGCGAAAAAGGCTATAGACGTCATAGCGATTCAGCAACTTACGGACCGCAGCCACGTAAGTCCTCAGCCATGAACATCCCTCGAATCGGCGGAGAAGCACTGTTCGAACACCTTCTGGGGGGTCCTCTCCAGCTTCGATCAAGGAGGGACAATGAAGGGCAAACCACGCCATCAAATATGTATATGGCAGACCTATTCTGGGGTTCGGTCCGTCGCTGGGCAAAACAGTCCCCTTTCCCCCCTTCGTCGTTGGTGGCCTACAGAAAGCCTCTGTCAATGCACGAAGGCCTCTCTGAATACAACACACCATGGCTGGAAGAAGTCCCAGAGAACGACCATGGACTAGACGAACAGTAGGCAGCAAGACAGTCGGATGAATGACGTCATCCGACGAAGATTGCACCAAGCACCTCTTAAACCAGACCGTCAAGAAACCAGCCAGCAGTGCCTTCCGAGATATCGGCCGACGAGCCTGGTGATGGAAACTCCGAAGGATATCACCTTTCTCATAGGGGTCGTCGTCTTCTTCCACAACTAAATCCCCTTGAGAATTCTTTTACATCCGGCTAAAGATGTCTTCGTCAGCGACTCCACAATGAGCCACTTCAGGAGTGTTTTCCGTATCGGGGAACAAATACTCTCCCCAGCTCTTCAAGTTGCATGAAGTTCCTTTACTACTTCCATGCATACTTGAGCAAATGTACAAATGGCACATTAACTCCCGGTAGGTCTCAAACAAGGCGGGCTCCTGCTTCTCCAGAAGAGCCAATTCCGCCTCGACGGGAAGTATTCTTCATATGGGAGGGATCCCAAAGGCAAAGTAGAGACTTCCCACATCTCGTTCAGAGCCATGCCCAATTCGCCAATAGGGGTGAAGAAAGTCCCTGTAGCCGGGCAGTATAACTCGAAGATGGCGTAGAAGTTCGCTACGCTCATCTGAATGCCGTAGCAGGTCGCCCTGACGGCCTCATAAAGATTCAGCCTCTCCAGATCCTCCTCGAAATGAGCAAGGACATATAGAGTCAAATCCCTCCACCATGCCTTCGGAGGGTGAATCCAACCTGGAGTTCAGAAATCGGTGGCTGGGTAATTCCCATGAACTTTAAAGAATTGATTGCCAAAAGTCTGTGCCACCACAGGATTTTCTCCCACTGGGATGTCTAACGATACATTCCCAGGATGTAGACCCATTATGCAACGAGGAGGTCCCGCCCTTGTGTAGCCGGGTGAGGGAAGTATCAATTTCCCTACGTGAACGGATTCGGTACTTCGACTCACTTACCACTGCATCTTCCGAACCCTCATCACGCATTGGAAGAAAGACAAGGGAAAATGCCGCTTGCTGGACGGAAGATAAAACTTCTCTCCATCTAATTGGAAAATCCACTGCCCCTCTTCGGCTAGCAGCTGGCGATCATGGTCTGGCGCCGCGTCTCCAAACATGAAGCCGGGCTTCCGATAGATTCTTCGGTCAGAATCTTCAAGGGGAGCAGTTGTTAAGATGCTCCTCATGATGCGTTGATCCCCACCATAAATAAGTGTATCCCGGCAGCAGAGCTTCGCTCGCTGAACAGCGAAACTTGCCCTTGAAACTGCAAGCTGACATTACCATCTAGCCCCCTGGCTGTGCCAAAGAGACTGTTCAAAGGACCAGGAGTATAGTGCACTGCAAAAAAACAAAGAAAAAACTATGATTAGTTCATCAGCCAAATAAAGGCTAAAACAAAAATGCAATTTTTGTTAAGGCATAGGCTCGCTCTCCGAGCGAAGCTGGCCTAACGATAGCTTCACCCCGAAGCTTAGCTTCGCAGCTACAGTGTAACTCCGCATTCCACACAAAAAGCAGGATGCAAGAAAATATCCAAGTGTTAGCTTCGCTCTAAAAGCTTAGTCTCGAACAACAGAATGCAACAAAGCCCCAAGGACTAACTTCGTCAGAAGGATATTATGGTCAAAAGACTATTTCAGGGGCATCAAAGTCCTTCTCAGTTACATGTCAAAGGACAACTTCGCATCCTGTCATTCAACAGGATGAGAACCTCCTAAAGATAGCTTCGCTTGGAAGATTAAAGAAGAACCCTTCAGTTCTTAGATTACCGATCAAGAAATCAAAGAAAATTTAGGGAATTGAACTCCCTAAAATCACAAGATCATGGTTGATCGTCCTGGATTCATCTAAAGATAGCCAGAAATCAGCTTTAAGAGAGAAATGGTAATCTCTGATCAAAAAGGAAAAATCCATACCGGCGATCGGTCGTTCGATGACCGGAGGAGGAGAAGGACCCTCCATTGTAGAGGTTGCGACCTCATTTCTCGCTCGTCTCTTGAGAGCCGTTGAAGAACAGTGGAGGTTCTTAAATTCTCAAGTAAAGACGAAGGAAGAAGAAGAAGAGTCAAATGCTCTGGAAAATTCAAAGAGAAGTGATGACTTTCTCTCTTAGCCCGATCAGGCTTTTATAGGCCGATGATCGCCTAAAACGACGCCTCGAAAAGAGTACAGGCTGTCGTTTCAAATTAATTTGAAACGGCGCCTAAAGCGCCTTCACGAGAAGCGCTAATGCAGCCCTGCTTAGGGCTAACTTCGCCACAAGTCAAGTGCTGACTTAGCGCAACGTATCAATAACTTCGCCAAAAAGCTGCCTTAGCTCCGCTAAAGGCACAGCCCGAGCTTCGCAGAGACTTCATGCTAGCTTCGCTGGACGCTCGTTCCTGGTTCAGATGGGATCCTGTCTTTAACTCCGTATGAAGTTTAGCTCCGCCAGTCCACTTCAAATGTTCTCAAATGAAAAAGGAGGAGAAGCAAATCAGATAAGCAGAAACTGAACTTTTATTGATTTAAAAGGGAAGGTACATTGATACTACTACATCAAGGTTATGTTTCATACAACAGAGTCATTTGCTCGAAAGGCATACAAGTGGTCTTATCTACTTCCAAGCCAAACCAACTGGACACGAAAGGCCTTCCTCCTGCACAAGACTGTAATCCTTCGCGGAACAGATGGTGCCACCAGGACAAGGCCGCAATCCTTCGCATAATGGCAGATTGTGCCACCAGGAAGCTGAACCTTCTTTGATCAAAACTGGCAAAGAACTGATCGCCACCAGCAGGTTGTATCTTCCTTGATGAAAATTGGCAAGGGAAGACGTCCGCTTTCCCGAAGTGGATCATCTCGGATAAGCGACTACCAGCCTCGCCTCGAAGTGGATCATCTCGGATAAGCGACTGCCAACCTCTTCTGGGAACACACATCAGCTGCCCCAGTTGTTCCTCCTGCTTAGTGATTGGTATTCAATTCTGCATATTTTACCACATTATTCCCATACATATTACAAATAAAAATATGATTTTTACTCATATTCTCTCTATTTTTGCAGGTCCACATCTGAAATAAGAAAAAGCCCAAAATCTCTTTAATTAGCAATAATTAAAAGAGATTAATTCAAAGACCAAAAGAGAGCCCAAGTTTGAGCCCAGGATCTGGAGAATTCTATGCGCCAGCTCACACTTCCAGAAGATCCACGTGGATAACAAACTGAAACAAACTCGCAACAGAAAATCTAGCCTCAACTGCCTTAATCTTGCCGCCAAATCCAGGATCTTGCCGCCAATTTGCGGCAGTTATGAGTCTGTTAGAGCCCGGGATTCTCTCCAACGACCAGGGCTCTAGATCCTTCTCTCTGAGGCTATAAATACAGGACCAGGGCCTTTGCAAAAGGAGGTGTGGAAGAGAGATTAGAGATTAGATGCTTGTATTTTTGTAGGATTTTTTGTAGTGCTCTAGATCTTCTTCCTCCCTAGAAATTCTGCAAAAGAGAGTTGTAAGAGAGAGAAAGCTTGTGTACACCAAGGAGTGACAACTTGTGAAGCAAGGATTCATCCATTCTCTTCTCTCTACTTGAGCTTTTTCTAGTATTATTTGCTTTCTTTAATTCTAGCTTTACTTTACTTGCACTTTTATTCATGCTTTGCTTTTCTTTTATTGTAATGGATAGTAGCTAATTCTTCTCATGTCTAGCTAACCATTAACCTTGCTAACTACTAACTCATGGGTGATTGCTATCTTTAATCTCGCAAGTTGTATGGCCTTCTCTTCTCCGATGGGTTACTTTCATGCTTGGCTATATCTTGTTGTAATTCTCCATATGATTCATGTGTGCCTCATTTAGAGCCTTGTCTTTAGAATAAGTGCCGTGATGGAACATGGAGATGGATCACCAATATGCTATTTGTTGTACAACTTCTTTACTTCAATTAATGAATGTTGTGTCTTCTTCCTTAGCATCCCTTGAGTGTAGCTCTTTTGATTCCATTATTGAAAGTCTAATTGTAGGCCAATGACATCTATGAGGCTACAAGACAAGTCCAAGAGTGATCACCCGTCATCCAAGTGGGAAAGTAATTAGACCAACACGCAAGACAAATCTTTGCCGATGAATCAACATGAGGCACGCATTCACCATCACGGAGTTTAGTAAGTTTTTAGTAAGGTAGTAAGGTTAGCTAGTCATGGTTTTCTCCATCTTCAAATCTTTTTCAAAGTTTTCTTTCTTTTAGTGTTAATCCAAAAGCCAATCTCCTCTTTGATTTCTTTTCATTTTCCATCATGAACATATCCACCGATTCTTTTACTTTTTTTTCCATGTTGTATTCATTCTTATTCTTTTAAGACAAAGAAGAATCTTCGTTTTCTTTCTTCACTACCAACCGTAATGCTTCCATCGCAAGCTCTCCCTGAGAATCGACTCGGTATAGCCCATGCTATAACGGAGATAGGAAAGGGTACATTAATCATTTGGAATACATTTGTGGAGTGATCAAAGCACTTGAGGTTGAATCTAAACCTTATCTCTTTTTATTGAATATATTTTGTGTGCAAATTATACTCCTCAATACAATACCTTTCCCGTCTAAACAAATTTTTTGGCGCCGTTGCCGGGGAGAACAACGGTTTTGTTTGGTTTAAAGTGAAGAACTAAACGAATCTTCTTCTCTGTTGCAGGTTACAGGTTGAAGAAACAGGAAACTTTGTATTGCAGTGACATATAAGTGGACCTGGGCCTCTGCTCTAGAAAGCAGAGACCAGGATCCCTCAGCTTTGCCGCAGAATCTCGGCCCTGGCCGCAGATTTGCGGCAACCCTGAGTTGACTACTGACCAAATTTCTGCAGGGCTTCTGGTTCTGCAAAATACATCTGCTGCAGTACTTAATTTTCTGTATGCTTTACCCTATTCCTGCTAATAATCAACAGTAAAAAATTTGTTGCAAAGTTAAAAAAATTGTTTAGACATTTGCATCTCTAGGCACGTGTCTTTCAATTCCTTTACTTTTACTGTTGAAGAGTGCTGGAGGCAAGGTACGTACGCATTGCATATTGACTAGGACTCACTCTTTGTTTGATTTAAATACGCTTTGAGTGAACCTTGTTTGTTTATATCGTACACTTGCACAAATCAATTCTAAGGGCATAACCCATAAATAAGATAAGGTGGGGATTTTATCACCCTTTTCTTAGCCCACAAATCATTTCCCAAGCACTCACAATCCTAAGCTTCTAAATAAAAATTTGCTAGACGTTGGCCCTAGGGACATCTCGAACTCACTTAGGAGATTATCCAAAGGGGGAAAAGTGTTGGAAATTGACTTTTGTAAAATCAGTGTCTAGGAAAGGGATTGAGGGCCGAAAGCCCGAAGGTTGCTGGTTACTTAATTAAGGAACGTCTCTGACGAAAAACCTCCCACCAACCTTGACCTTTCCTGGCTGATTTGCTTATAGTCAGAGTCTACACTAAACCTCCTGTGGACGATCTAATCAGTTTGGAGTCGTCTAAGTCCAGGAATCCTAGAAGCTTGGATTGATTTTTCTTTTAATTGTTTGTTATTTTCTCTTTTTCGCTGGTGTGATCGGTGCACGTTGTTTGTGATTGTATATGCAAGAGTGGTTCCGTGATTCAGAATCTGCAAGACTTGTTAGACTTTCTACACTTGCACTTACACAACCACTTGACATTATGGAAAACAACGTCTCACTTCAAGATCGATTTTATCCGATTCGCACCTCCCTTCCATCTTGCATTCTTCTCCCCGAATCTAATGGAAATCACTTCGAGCTGAAACCGCAATTCATTAATACACTTCCCCGATTCCATGGTCTTGAGTCTGAGGACGCGTACCTTTTTATTCGTGAGTTTGAAGAGGTATGCCAAATGATGAGAATTTCCCAACTGACCGAGGATGCTGTTAGGTTACGGTTCATACCGTTTGCACTTAAGGATTTAGCTAAGAAATGGCTTTACAATCTTCCCATCAGTTCCATATCTTCATGGGAGGATTTTGTAAAAGTCTTTCTTAAGAAATTCTATCCTATCCACAAAACAGCACTCATGCGAAAGAATATCATGCAATTCAAGCAGGAACCAAATGAACCTTTCTGGAAGTATCTTGAGCGTTTCAAAGACCTTCTAGCCCTGTGTCCTCATCACGGCATAGAGAAATGGCGTTTATGCCAGATTATCTATGACGGTCTAGATTACCAAACGAAAACCCTCCTTGAATCCATGTGTCAAGGGGAATTTTTGAAGAAAGATGAACATCAAGGGTGGGATCTCTTTGAAACCTTAGCTGAGAAAACCATTCAGTGGGAGTCATGCCCTGATAAACCCACTCCCACCACTTCCAGAACTGGTATGCACTCCATAGAATACTCTATAGCCGCAGAAGCCAAGATCACACAATTAATGAAGAGGATAGAACTGCTTGAGTCTAGGGGAAATTCTGTTGTAAATCAGGTCAACCCATTGCCTGTGATTAAACCGGTTGCACCTACTGTCATGACCTTAACCATGTCTTTGAGGAGTGTCCTTTGTATCAGCCCCAATCATATCAGGAGAACTTGAATGCAGCATTTACCAGACCCTCATACTCCAACACTTACAATTCAGGATGGCAGAACCATCCAAATTTTTCGTGGAATCAGTCTGGTCCTGAGCATCATAAACCACCACTTCCATATCCATATAATGCTCAGTCTCACACATCCAGTTTCAATCATAATTCACTGTATGTTCATCCATCTCAAAGTCCACCACATTCACAACCTTATCCAAACCCCCAACACTACCAATCCCAATCTCCACATCATCAACATCCACCCCAGAACAATTCAGATGATAAAATATCGGAGTTGATGAAAATGATAGAATCCTTAACTAAGACCCAAGCTTCAATGATGAACCATCATCAACAGGATATGGATAGAATTCAGGTCCAATTAGGGCAATTGGCTAATGAGAGACAAAAAGGTATGCTTCCAAGCCAGCCAGTGCCAAATCCCAAACATCACTTCCCTTTGAATGAAGTGGAAGATTCAGGACCCAGTCAATGTCATGCTATTCATACCCTGAGATCTGGTAAACAAGTTGATAATAAGGTTTCTAGTCAATCATCTCATCCAGCACCAAAGCCAACACCTCCTGTCCCAATGTAACCAACTTCTGACAAACCATCTTCTAGTACAGAGCCATCCACTTCAAAAGCCAAGGGTAAAGAAAAGGTATATGAGCAACCCTATAAGCCTGTTGTACCATTTCCAAATAGGCTTAAGAATCCCAAGACACATGCTCACATGGAGAAGATAAAAGAAATGTTCAATAAGGTCCAAATCAATGTCCCTCTTCTTGATGCCATACAACAAGTGCCATCATATGCTAAATTCTTAAAGGAAATGTGCACCAAGAAGAGGAAAACACAAGTCCCTAAAAAAGTCTTCCTAGCATCATCCATCAACGAGCTGCTCAATGGTCCAATTCCTGTTAAATACAAAGACCCAGGGAGCCCCACCATTTCATGCATCATAGGACAGACTACCATTAATAGGGCACTTCTTGATTTGGGGGCCAGCATCAATCTCCTGCCTTTCTCTGTGTACCAACAATTAGGGTTAGGTGATCTCCGTCCTACCCAAATGACTATCCAATTGGCTGATCGCTCTGTCACTAGACCCCAGGGGAAATTCACGATGTCCTTGTCAAAGTTGGGGAATTCATTTATCCTGTTGACTTTGTAGTCCTTGAAACAAAACCTGTGTCAAATTCCAATCAAAGGGCTCAAATTCCTGTCATTTTGGGACGACCATTCCTGGCTACTGCAAATGCCATCATTAATTGCCGGAATGGATCAATGAGGTTAACATTTGGTAACATGACTCATGAACACAATGTCTTCCACACACAACCTCGTAAAACAAAAGACCAAACATTTGAGGTTAGCTTCATTAGTAACAATTGTGAGGAAGAAGGTGAAATCCAAAAGATGAGTCACAATCTTGTGATTCTCTTATCCGAGTACCCTTTCAAAAGGGGAAAGTTGATTTGGATATTTTCACTTTCAATGAGCCAACTCTGACTGTATTCGAACCTCCGATTGATATATCCTTTGAAAACCTGTTTGCTGATGAGATCATGTGTCTAGATGAGTCAACTCGGGGTCAGCTAACTGATTGCACACTTCCGGATGTTGACCTTAGTTTTGAAGAATTGTATGGAGAGGAGCTGAAATTTCTTAACATTGGAAGTGATGAGATTCAGAGTGAGAGTGGTGATAAGGAATTTTTTAGTGAACAATGTGGTGGAATGAAGGTGAATGATAATAATAAACAATTGAATCTGAAAAAACCTAGGGCTAAAATAATTCAAACCGTTTCCCAACTGAGCTCACGAAAGCAGACGCACTGGAACGATGGGAAACGGGCCAGAGGAAAACGACCAAAAGCCTAGGTAATGGTTACACTTGTATATACTCTTTGTAAATAATTTTTTGCACTTTCTTGTAAATAAAAGTTTCTTACCTCTTACCTATTTCATGCATACATATATCATGATGCATTGAGGACAATGCATGAAATAAGTGTGGGGGAGGGTTTACTAACATAGAGTTTTAGATTTTCTTTCTTTTACACTTCTTTTAGAATTAGATTTTCTTTCTTTTACACTTCTTTTAGAAATAAAAAAAAAGGAAATTCTTGATCCATGTTTAAAGAATCAAACTTAACTTTAGGGATTAAGGAAGCTCTAAACTAAGATTTCTAATTATAAGTCGAAAAGAGGAGTTTTGTTAGATTTTAGGTTAAGTAATAAAGGATTAGAAAAATTACTAGATTTTAATTCTTTCTTTAGGATATATACATTAAACATATTGAAGGATTAATCAAAGACTTTGTGACTTTATTTACATATATATATAATAATAATAAAAAATGTGTAAATAATAATAAATAATAAATACTTAGCCACTAATTAAGCTGGTTAGCTGTGCCTCAAGAAGCATGGCCAGTCATGCCTAAAGGTGGTTAAGTCCTTAAATTCCTTCGTGGCCTTTTTTACTCGAGTCATCGAACCCTAGGGATGGTTTCTCATCTGGTACCCTAAGACCGTCTGGTTTGGGAGTCATCGGTAAGAGACTCGCTACAAGGGTAAACTAGAAAGCCTAAGGATGCTAAGGAAATGTAAATAAATAAAAATTGTATATATAAAAAAAAGAAAAAAAAAGAAAAAATATTATATATATTAGTAAATAAATGAACTTAGTCTAAGAAAGATCCTTCATATTTATAGATGTATATATCCTAGGATTGATGCAAAATTCGATTTTTGATCTTTTCCTAAAATCTTAACCTAAGTTGAAAACAAAACTCCAAATAGACACTTATAAGAGGAATGACAAGTTTAGAGTAACCTGAAACCTATAACTTAAGTGAGAAACTTTAAAACATAGATCAAAATTTTCACTAACCCTTTTATTTTTCTTTATGGATTTTGTGGGTGCAATCCGCTGAAAACCCTCAGGAGACAACACTCCTCCTCTAGGGTAACCTAGAGATTTAACGGCTTGTTGCACACGCTCAGTGCAATCGCGTCACCTGCGAAAGTGGTGTAATAAATTTGTAGTATAATTTTTCTTTTCTTTGTTTTGCTCGGGACGAGCAAAAGAATAAGTGTGGGGGTGTGATTGGTATTCAATTCTGCATATTTTACCACATTATTCCCATACATATTACAAATAAAAATATGATTTTTACTCATATTCTCTCTATTTTTGCAGGTCCACATCTGAAATAAGAAAAAGCCCAAAATCTCTTTAATTAGCAATAATTAAAAGAGATTAATTCAAAGCCCAAAAGAGAGCCCAAGTTTGAGCCCAGGATCTGGAGAATTCTATGCGCCAGCTCACACTTCCAGAAGATCCACGTGGATAACAAACTGAAACAAACTCGCAACAGAAAATCTGGCCTCAACTGCCTTGATCTTGCCGCCAAATCCAGGATCTTGCCGCCAATTTGCGGCAGTTATGAGTCTGTTAGAGCCCGGGATTCTCTCCAACGACCAGGGCTCTAGATCCTTCTCTCTGAGGCTATAAATACAGGACCAGGGCCTTCGCAAAAGGAGGTGTGGAAGAGAGATTAGAGATTAGAGATTAGATGCTTGTATTTTTGTAGGATTTTTTGTAGTGCTCTAGATCTTCTTCCTCCCTAGAAATTCTGCAAAAGAGAGTTGTAAGAGAGAGAAAGCTTGTGTACACCAAGGAGTGACAACTTGTGAAGCAAGGATTCATCCATTCTCTTCTCTCTACTTGAGCTTTTTCTAGTATTACTTGCTTTCTTTAATTCTAACTTTACTTTACTTGCACTTTTATTCATGCTTTGCTTTTCTTTTATTGTAATGGCTAGTAGCTAATTCTTCTCATGTCTAGCTAACCATTAACCTTGCTAACTACTAACTCATGGGTGATTGTTATATTTAATCTCGCAAGTTGTATGGCCTTCTCTTCTCCGATGGGTTACTTTCATGCTTGGCTATATCTTGTTGTAATTCTCCATATGATTCATGTGTGCCTCATTTAGAGCCTTGTCCTTAGAACAAGTGCCGTGATGGAACATGGAGATGGATCACCAATATGCTATTTGTTGTACAACTTCTTTACTTCAATTAATGAATGTTGTATCTTCTTCCTTAGCATCCCTTGAGTGTAGCTCTTTTGATTCCATTATTGAAAGTCTAATTGTAGGCCAATGACATCTATGAGGCTACAAGACAAGTCCAAGAGTGATCACCCGTCATCCAAGTAGGAAAGTAATTAGACCAACACGCAAGACAAATCTTTGCCGATGAATCAACATGAGGCACGCATTCACCATCACGGAGTTTAGTAAGTTTTTAGCAAGGTAGTAAGGTTAGCTAGTCATGGTTTTCTCCATCTTCAAATCTTTTTCAAAGTTTTCTTTCTTTTAGTGTTAATCCAAAAGCCAATCTCCTCTTTGATTTCTTTTCATTTTCCATCATGAACATATCCACCGATTCTTTTACTTTTTTTTCATGTTGTATTCATTCTTATTCTTTTAAGACAAAGAAGAATCTTCGTTTTCTTTCTTCACTACCACCGTAACGCTTCCATCGCAAGCTCTCCCTGAGAATCGACTCGGTATAGCCCATGCTATAACGGAGATAGGAAAGGGTACATTAATCATTTGGAATACATTTGTGGAGTGATCAAAGCACTTGAGGTTGAATCTAAACCTTATCTCTTTTTATTGAATATATTTTGTGTGCAAATTATACTCCACAATACAACACCTTTCCCGTCTAAACACTTAGGATTTAAAGTTTCAACTGGAAAAGCAAGAGGCAACTTTCTGGTCTCTTTCATCAAGTCACAAGATTGGTGAACATAGCTCACTGCGATGCAAACTGAAACAAGTTAGCAGTAAGTCAAAGGAAAAGCTGCAAAAGCGCTAAGTCAAATTCTTTGGGGCGAAGCAATTTAAATCTGATTCAGTTGCAGTTTAACAATGAATTTCAGTTTCAGTTAAACAGAGGATAGCCTCGCTTGCACAGTGATGATGGGCTAGCTTAGCATAAGCCAAGTTCTAGCCTCGCCTATATGGCAAGCCAAACTGATCCTGAGGGGACGCAGTCTTAGCCCCACCTGTATGGCAAGACTGGCTCAACTTTGAAGAAACCAAGTCCCAAGTTTTGCCTATATGGCGAACTTAGCAGGCAAGCATGCAATGCTCTTTCTTTGATCAACTCAAGATGATAGCTTGGCCGGGAAGCTGGACTGAAACCCTTCTCTGCAGATCAGTCAATTGCAAAATGAAGAATAAGGAAAATCGATCCCTGAGGCAGTCGTTAAAGCTAAATTAAGGGAGATGAACTCCCTAAAGTTCATTGGTAAAGTCTCTGGATGATCGAGACTTACCGGTCCTTGGCTGGGTAATGACCAGAGTGGGCATCCCCACTAGTTCAGAGATCTGAGTATCTCTCTCCAATAACCAAGAGAAGAGAAGAGCAGACCACTTCTCGTCAGTGAACCTCAAGTGTCCTATTTATAGGCCTCATGGCCTGAGCGCTGCTGTTTTAAGTATGGAAGCGCAAACGCATTTAAGGCATTTATTGAGCCTTGAGAAAAGGAACGATTTTCCTTGGAACCGTGCAAAGGAAGAAAAGATCTCCCTCATAAAGGCATTTATTACGCCTTGAGAAAGAGAATATCCTCCCTCGGAAACACACAAGGGAAGAATATCTCCCTCGATTAATGCAAGAGAAGTCATCCTTCTCGTGACTCGCCCAAAGCAGTTGGCCTCGGGAAAGGGAAGATGCTCCAAAGCGAACTTATTCCAGGAAGTTACCCAGATGCGAAGCTACTCAGAGTCGCGAATCTACACGATTCTTCGGCGAATCTATCCCAAAGCAGGATTGAAAGCGAAGCTGAACTGAACCAGCATGGCGACGTTCGTACTTCACATACCACCGATCAAAGCAATTCAAAGTATTTCGAAGTCTGAGCCATTGCAGACTTTCGAAAACTTTGAAGGGGGTCTTGTTGACACTCTAAAAAGACAAGATTCTGACTGGCCTGAACAATGTCTAAACTTGTTGACATTTACAAAAGACAAGTGAAAGATAGGCTGATTGGTCCGAACAATGTCTAAACTTGTTGACATTTACAAAAGACGAGCGATAGACAAGCTGACGACCAGTTCTGTACTTGTTGACATTTACAAAAGACAAGTGACAGATAAGCTGACGACTAGTTTTCACCCATCTCCGAGGGACAAGGAAGCAAATTGGATTCTACTGATCAGACAGTAAGCCCAGATTGTTTCTAAACAGACCTCAGCAGGTCTAAGATGCTAGCACTTAGCATCACATGAGCCCAAAGGGATAGCCTCGCTTGAGAGGCTAAGATCATCCAACTTCGCCTTGAAGCCATTCACAGCTCCGCCAGGAAGCTAACTTATAGCTTCACCTGAAGTGCTCAGTTAACTCCGCAGAGAGAGTTAGCTTCGCTTAAAGCCACACGTAACCGTACAGAAGGGTATGCGGTAGCTTCGCCACAGGCGATATCTAGCTCCGCTGAAGAGCTGTCTTCTGACTTCGCCATATGCGCTTTCCAGCTCCGCTGTGAGCTCGATGCGGGCAGTGCTGCTGCGGGTCTGCTATGGTCAACCTTTGACCAATTAAATCTCCAGATGAGATCAAATCTAATCAGGATCAAGATTAAATCCAATCAGGATCAAATCTGAGATCAAATTTGGCAGTTGAGTGCCATAATCTCTTGACTCTCCTAAAACGAGTAAGAGGATCAGGGGAAATCTTCCAACTATATGGAAAGGATCAAAACAGATCAAGAGGATCAACCGACTTGCTATTTCTAGCTTCGCAGAAGCTGATCCTAGCCTCGCAGCAAGGCTACTTTCCAAATTTAAACAGATTTGATTCAATCTGTTTCTATGTTTTCAAGGGACAATTATACCCCTGCTCTCCCTATAAATAGCCCACCAGGGGCACAAAATAAAAGGGCACATAGGCGATACGCTCCAGAGAGATGGCAGACTTCTCAAGAGGACGCACTGTGTACAAACAAAGATATATTCTCTTGAATTCAGAGACTTTTAGAGAGCTGCTTTTCTAATCAGGGTGCTGATACCCTAATACCTCCCTCTTCTCAAGGAATCTCCAGAACCAGGCGAGAAGGAATTCCTTAGCGAAGGCAGTTTTGAGAAGTAACAAGAGGGTTCTACCAACCTCTATTCTCCAATTCCCCGAACCAGGCGAGAAGAGAATCTCATCGCTCGCATCGTCAAAGGGATAAAGTGGTCGCGCGCTGACCAGACTCCTATCGGCACACTTCTCCAGAATCTCAAAGGAGATCTACTTGTAATCTTTGTGTTGCTTGTAATTTAGCTCCTTGACATTTTTTTGTAAGTTTTTCCCTTTAAAAAATCAATGGAAAACTAAATCTTGCAGGAGTCCGCGCTACAATTTCAAAAATCTTCTACCCAGTCTATCAATAGGTTGGAAACACAATTGAGCCAATTGGTTAGCATTTATAAAAATGAGAAAACTCTATCTTATCAACCTTTAACCAATTCAGTTATCCCTAACTCTATTGATCTGACCCAGGACTCTTGTCATTTTGGACACCAAGATTCAATTTCAGCACACCCATCTGAACTTGTCCAAGCTTCAAATGTAAAAAATCCTATTGATATTTTAGCAGGTTATCCTTCCTGAAATTGAACTTGAGCATGAATATGATCCTAAAATGTCACTTGGTAATTCAATTTCACTTCCAGATTCAATATTGACTGAGGTGTTTTTATCTGAATTCAGGTCTTTTTTGAGTCAGTATTGGATCCAGTGCCAGTTATTATGAAATTGAATCACCAATCTTTTATGATCATCATATTGAACTTGACCAATTTTGTGCTTTTGAAAGTCCCATTGACAAATTGGCAGGTTCTCATTTTTATGGAATTGAACTCAATGAGGAATGTGACTTTGATTTTCAAATTTTTGATCAAGTTCAACTTTCTAAATCAATATTGACTCCTGTTTTGTTACCCAATTTGAGCAACATTTTAGGGTCAGTTTTGATTCTCATACCTGTCATTCTTGAACTTGAATCACCAATCTTAGAAAGTCACATTCCATCATGGGGAAATGAATGTGGACTTGAGTTTCATCTTCTTGATTTGGACCCCCTTCCTGAACCAATCTCGACTCCCGAACTTTTACTTGACTTAAGTCTTTTTCCTGAGTCGGTATTAGTTCCTGTACTTCCTGAGTCCAAATCAATCATTCCATTCTAGGACAAGGATCTTGATGAATTTGACTCTGAAATTATTTTGAAATTTTAGAAATTAGATAAGGTTAAATTCTTAATAAAAATCATTAATTTTATCTTTAATTGTTTGTCTTAGATAGTATGCACTTCACACTAACACAATTTTTGGATAGAAAAAAAACATAAAATGCCATAAAGTAAAAATAAAAAAATAAATATATATATATTGAGAAAAAATCACTTATTAAGCTGGATAAGTATGCCTCAAGAAGTATGATTATTCACGCCTAACGGTGGTCAAAAGAAACAAATAATCGCTCTTAATTCTGTGGCCTTGTTTACTCGAGTCCTTAAACTCGAGGAATGTTTTCTCATCTGGTGCCGTAAAATCGTCTGGTCTGGGAGTCATCGGTTATAGGCTCGCTACATGGGTGAACTAGAAAGCCTAAGAAAACTAAGGGAAGAAAAAAAGAAGAAAAAGAAAAAAATATATAAAAATAAATGACTTGATGGTTAGAGTTGAAATCCCAGAAATTTTCACTATCACAAAGTGCATATTATCTAGATTTTATGAAGGATAAAATATTCAATCGAATTTTAAATTCTTAAATTAATTGAAGATAAGATCTTGCATATAGACTAAGTTTAAATAAGACTAATTTTTGGTGGACTTATGACCTTAGATCACTTATATTTTTGTAAAAATATTTCATAAACTTGTCTCTCCTTCAAAATGTGTTTTCAAAATACTAATATTTGTCTTCTTACTTTATGGATTTTGTGGGTGCAATCCGCTGAAAACCCTCAGGAGACAAAACTCCTCCTCTAGGGGTAACCTAGAGGTTTAACGGTATGTTGCACACGCTCAGTGCAATCGCGTCACCTGCGAAAGTGGTGTAATAACATTTGTAGTGTAGTTTTTCTTTTTTTCGTTTTGCTCGGGACCAGTAAAAAATAAGTGTGGGGGTGTGATTAGTCTACAATTCTGCATTATTATATCGCATTTCCTCACCGATTTATGAATAAAATATCGGTCTAAACTGTGTTTTGGTCTCTCTTACAGATAATCAAGACAAGGAGGGCAAAAGAGTAATAAGAGCTTAATTAAACCCAGTTTAGAGTAATTAAATCTGCAATTCTTGGAGGCCAAGAAAGGAATCTTCTAGAAGATACGTCGAACCTAGAATCTTACGCATGTCAGACGAATAAACAAATTAAAATACCCGAAATGAAGTATAACAGGAAGGTCCTAGAAGCGACACAAAGCCATGCACCAAAACCAGGGACTTATGTCCCTGGTATTGCCGCATTTTCGCGCCAATATGGTGGATCCACGCGTCGATCTTCGACGCGTTGCCCCGTCTCGCCTTCCAGATGCTTCTTCTGCCTATAAAAAGGGTAGGGTTTGGCCGAAACGCAAGCAGTTTTTGATTTTAGGTTAGGGTTTCTATCAGTGTAGGTGTTCTTCCTTTCTTTTATTTTGTATTTTCATTTTTTTTTAGATCTTACAGTAGGGCTGAGAAATTTAGAGAGAGAGAGATGGATTGATGTAATAGATGGTGATAATCTATGTAAAGGTGCTTCTTTTCTTCTCCATTGTAATCTTCTCCATCTTCTACAGGATGTTTAGCTAATTTTTCTTCTCATGGCAATCTAACTACTTAACCACTAACCATCTAACCACTTACTTGATAATTCACATGAATCTAATAGCCTCTACAAAGCCTTGCTCTTGCAAGAGCCATTGATGGGTCATGATGATGGATTCTAACATTCTAACATTTCTAATACCTAACCCACTAACTTATTAACTTGCAAATGCTAACTTTATTTCATACTCACCTCTAACGGGTTTTGATGATTTAATAGTAGCTTGCAACTTGTTATGCGGTATGGATGTGTTGTTTGAATGTAGAAGAATAATCTTATGGGCCATCCTCTGTATCGTGTCTTGAAGCCAAGGATTAGTGATGACCAAGGATCCATGTGAGGCAACATCACTAAGAGGTTAGCATGGTTAGTGGAGCAATTTGTAGTTAGTAGCCATGAGTTTTCTTTTATCTTGTTTTAAAAATCAATTTCAAAACTCTTATTTTATCTTTTCATTGTTGTTTCCACCGCTTTCTTTGTTTATCTTTGTTTTCATTTTCTTTACCACAAGATTCATCTTCTTTTCTATTTTATTTTCCAAACCACTTCTCTTTTATTTTCACATCGTTTTCATCGCCTTCTCCACCTACCACATGCTTGATTTCCTTTTCTTTTCTTTTATTTTCTTTTTCTAATTCTTTTAAATAAAGAAGAACTGTTAACAAACAACGTGAATAAAAATTGTTAATGCTTCTATCGCCTCCCGTCTCTGTGGATTCGACCCGTTGAGCCAATGCTATAACGGAAGTATCGAGGTAACATTAGCACATACGAGCTTTTCATTGATTTCATAAAACACATATTTTTTGAGTGCTAGTTCTGCCCCGATCAGATTTTAGGCGTCGTTAATGGGAACGGTAATGGTTTTGGTTTCACATTTTTGTTAACATTGTCTTCTTTATTTTGATGTACAGGTCAAAGTTTATAGGAACTCAATATTACAGAATAACCATTAGCACAGCAGCTCCCTGCTCTAGAAAGTAGGGACCCAACTTCTAAAGAACAGCCACGCAAACGCGACTTTAGCCGCGCTTTCGCGGCCAATTTATAGTATTTGTGTATTTTTTTTGTGCTGGGATGTGTATATTGTAATAGCTAGTGTATTTGTGCTGCTATTTTTCTACTTTGATTGCCTACACACTACAATAACTAAAAACTAAACTATGGTATTTGGACGCTTTTAAACGGTTTAGACATTTGCATTTAGGCACGTGTCAATTTAATTCTAATATACTGTATTTTGTTCTGTTGTTGTGATCTAGATTGAGGTGTACATATAGCATTGCATATAGAATAGGATAAACAAGTGGGTGATTTACTCGCTTTGTGTTATACTCTTGTCTATATTGCACACTTGCACGAATTGGACTTAAGGGCAAAACCCATACAAGATAAGGTGGGGATTTCATCACCCTTCCTTAGCCCAAAAATCACTTCCCCACTCACATAACCCAAGCCCTAATAAAAATTGATAGATGTTGGCCCTTAGGGACATCTCGGACACATTAAGAGATTGACCGAGGGTGGAACTTGTATTTAATTTTACTTTTGTGAAATCGGTGTCTAAGGTTGGGGATTAAGAGGTTACGCCTCAAAAATACCGTGGTTTGGCGTAATTAAGGCTCGTTGCTTACGCACGGATACCTCCCACTTTATTTTGCCCCTACCAGGCCGATTAGCTTGTGGTCGGATTCATACAACAACCTCACCCGGGCAATCGACCAGCTAGGAGTCGTCTAGGTCTAGGTCAACCTTAGCATAGGCTTGGTTTTGACATTTTCTTTCATTTTGTTTGTTGTTTGATTTTTCATTTTTTGTGATTGTTTGTGAAATGGACTTCAACAATAACAATTCTTTCAATCCTAATATGAATCCATATTTCACACCGACCCCATTTGTTTCGGATAATTCCAACCCGATTTTTCACAATATGAACCAATCAAATATACCGAGTTGGACTTATCTGAATCAATACAACCTATATCCACAATTTTATGACTATAATTTCCAAAATAATTTCAACTCTTCATAGAGTCAATGGGGATTCACCTCCCCCGAGTTAAATTTTCAACATCCTTATTCATCGTGTCCATCTTGTCCACAATTTACACAATATTCATTCCCCAATTTCACTTCCTATACTCCTTTTTCTGGACCTTTCATTGAAGAAAAATCCAAGTTAGAAAAGAGTATAGAAGCCAACCTACAAGAGGCTGAGCGACAACGTCAGAAAATGTTGGCCTCTCTAATTCCACAATAAGAGTCTTACTCAGTTCCACCTCCTCATAATGAACAACCATCTTCCCTGGAAATGAGTAAGGAACTCTTGTGTGAGTCTAAGCTTCAATCTCAAACCATGTTAGACTCACAATCTTCACTTTCTTTCCAAAACCAAGATTCTTATACTCCCTTTCTGGAACATCCATTTAAAGAAAAATCAAGTCTAGAAAAGAGTATAGAAGTCTTGCAGGAGTCCACATTACAATTTCAAAAATCTTCTTCTTAGTCTATTGATAGGTTGGAAAAATAATTAAATAAATTGGTCAACATTTATAAGAATGAAGAAACTCTCTCTTCTCCACCTTTGACCAATTCAAATATCTCTCACTCTATCAATTTGACCCATGACTCTTATTGTTTTGGAAACCAAGATTCCTACATTTCTTTTCTAGAACAACCACTTGAAGATACATCACATCTAGAAAAGAGTATAGAAGTCTTGCAGGAGTTGGCGCTACAATTTCAAAAATCTTCTACCCAGTCTATCAATAGGTTGGAAACACAATTGAGCCAATTGGTTATCATTTATAAGAATAAGGAAACTCTATCTTATCAACCTTTAACCAATTCAGCTATTCCTAACTCTATTGATCTAGGACTCTTGTCATTTTGGACACCAAGATTCAATTTCAGTACACCCATCTGAACTTGTCCAACATCAAATGTTAAAAATCTTATTAATATTTTAGCAGGTTATCCTTTTCCTGAAATTGAACTTTAGCATGAATATGATCCTGAACTTTCACTTGGTAATTCAAATTTCACCTCCTGATTCAATATTGACCTAGGTGTTTTTACCTGAATTCAAGCCTTGTTCTGAGTCAGTATTGGATCTAGTGCCAGTCCATTGTGAAATTGAATCACCAATCTTTTATGATCATCATATTGACTTGACCAATTTCATACTTTTGAAAGTCCCATTGACAAATTGTCATGTTCTCATTTTTATGGATTGAACTCAATGAGGAATGTGACTTTGATTCTCAAATTTGTGATCAAGTTCAACTTTCTAAATCAATATTGACTTCTATTTTGTTACCCAATTTGAGCAGCATTTTAGAGTCAGTTTTGATTCCCATACCTGTCATTCTTGAACTTGAATCACCAATCTTAGAAAGTCACATTCCATCATGGGGAAATGAATATGGATTTGAGTTTCATCTTCTTGATTTGGACACCCTACCAATCTCGACTCCCAAACTTTTACTTGACTTAAGTCTTTTTCCTGATCAGTATTAGTTCCTGTACTTTCTGAGTCCAAATCAATCATTCCATTCTAGGACAAGGATCTTGATGAATTTGACTCTGAAATTATTTTGAAATTTTGAAAATTAGATAGGGTTAAATTCTTATTAAAAATCATTAATATATACATCATTCTAGTGGGTTGTGTTATAGAGGTCTCTGGTGGGTTCCTCTGGATTCCACGCACATTGGATTGGGCCGCATTTCGTGGACCAATCAGACCACCACCGGAACCACCACCTTGAGGAGATTTTTTTTCTTCCTTCTCTATTTGTTTCATGCATATATATATATTCACGATGCATTGAGGACAATGCATGAGATAAGTGTGGGGAGGGTTTACTAATGTAGAGTTTTTAGATTTTCTTTCTTTTACACTTCTTTTAGGATACTTTTAAAAAATTTCCCTTTTGTATAGGATTTTTCTTTCTTTTAAAACTTTTTGAAATAAGAGATAAAGTTTTGATCTATTTTTAAGAAATTTAAGATGACCTTAGAAATTAAGAAAGCCTTAATTATGATATCTTAAACCTAGTGGAAATAATGGATCTTATTTAAAATTATAGGTTAAGTAAGATAAATTGGAGAGTTAATTTTATCTTGAATTCCTTACCTTAGATAGTATGCACTTCATATTAACACAATTTTTAGGATGGAAACAAAGACAAAAAATGCCATAAAGCAAAAATAAATAAAAAGAAATATATATATATATTATATACAAAGAAAAAATTCACTTATTAAGCTGGATAAGTATGCCTCAAGAAGCATGATTATTCACGCCAAACGGTGGTAAAAGAAACAAATAATCTCCCTTAATTTTTGGCCTTGTTTACTCGAGTCCATAACCCGAGGAAGTTTTCTCATCTGGTGCCGTAAAAGCGTCTGGTCTGGGAGTCATCAGTTATAGGCTCGCTACATGGGTGAACTAGAAAGCCTAAGAAAACTAAGGGAAGAAAAAAAGAAGAAAAAGAAAAAATGCATAAAAATAAATGGCTTGATAGTTGAGATAAAATCCTAGAAATTTTCACTATCACAAAGTGCATATTATCTAGGTTTTATGAAGGATAAAATATTCAACCAATTTGGAATTCTTACCTTAATTAAAGACAAGATCTTGTATATAGACTAAGTTTAAAGAAGACTAATTTTTGGTGGACTTATGACTTTAGATCACTTATATTTTTGCAAAAATATTTCGTAAACTTGTCTCTCCTTCAAAATGTGTTTTCAAAATACTAACATTTGTCTTCTTTCTTTATGGTTTTTGTGGGTGCAATCCGCTGAAAACTTTCAAGAGACAAAACTCCTCCTCTTCGGGTAATCTAAAGGTTTAACAGCATGTTGCACACGCTTAGTGCAATCGCGTCACCTGTGAAAGTGGTGTAATAACATTTGTAGCATAGTTTTTCTTTTTTTGTTTTGCCCGGGACGAGCAAAAGATAAGTGTGGGGGTGTGATTAGTCTACAATTCTGCATTATTATATTACATTTTCCTACCGATTTATGAATAAAATGTTGGTCTAAACGGTGTTTTGGTCTCTATTGCAGATAATCATGACAAGGGGGCAAAAGAGTAATAAAAGCTTAATTAAACCCATTTTAGGGTAATTAAATCCCCAATTCTTGGAGGCCAAGTAAGGGATCTTCTAGAAGATACGTCGAACCTAGAATCTTACGCACGTCAGACGAATATACAGATTAAAGTACCCGAAATGGAGTATACCAGGAAGATCCTAGAAGCGACACGAAGCCACACACCAAAACCAGGCACTTATGTCCCCGGTATTGTCGCGTTTTCGCGGCAATATGGTGGAGTCACGCGTCGATCTTCGACGCGTGGCCCCATCTCGCCTTCCAGATGCTTCTTCTGCCTATAAAATGGGCAGGGTTTAGCCGAAACGCAAGCAGTTTTTGATTTTAGGCTAGGGTTTCTATCTTTAGTGTAGTGTAGAGTAGGCATTCTTCCTTTCTTTTATTTTATATTTTCATTTCGTTTTTAGATCTTATAGTAGGGCTGAGAGATTCAGAGAGAGATAGAGAGTGAATGATGTAATAGATGGTGACAATCTATGTAAAGGTGCCTTCTTTCTTCTCCATTGTAATCTTCTCCATCTTCTAAATGATGTTTAGCTAATTTCTTCTTCTAATGACAATCTAACTACTAACCACTAACCATCTAAGCACTTACTTCATAATCCACATGAATCTAATAGCCTTTACAAGGCCTTGCTCTTGTAAGAACCATTGATGGCTCATGATAATAGATTCTAACATTCTAACATTTCTAACACCTAGCCCACTAACTTGCTAACTTGCAAATGCTAACTTTATTTCATGCTCACCTCTAACCGGTTTTGATAATTTAATAGTAGTTTGCAACTTGTTATGTGGTATGGATGTGTTGTTTGAATGTAGAAGAACAATCTTATGGGCCACACTCTGTATTGTCTCTTGAAGCCAAGTATTAGTGATGGCCAAGGATCCATATGAGGCAACTATTACTAAGAGGTTAGCATGGTTAGTGGAGCAATTAGTAGTTAATAGCCATGACTTTTCTTTTATCTTATTTTAAAAATCAATTTCAAAACTCTTATTTTATCTTTTCATTATTGTTTCCACCGCTTTCTTTGTTTGTCTTTGTTTTCATTTTCTTTACCACGAGGTTCATCTTCTTTTCAATTTTGTTTTTCAAACCACTTCTCTTTTATTTTCACATCGTTTTCATCGCCTTCTCCACCTACCACATGCTTGATTTCCTTTTCTTTTCTTTTATTTTCTCTCTAATTCTTTTAAACAAAGAAGAACTATTAACAAACGACGAGAATAAAAACTGTTAATGCTTCTATTACCTCCCGCCCCTGTGGATTCGATCCGTTGAGCCAATGCTATAACCGAAGTATCGAGGGAACATTAGCACATACGAGCTTTTCATTGATTTCATAAAACACACATTTCTTGAGTGCTAGTTTCACCCTGATCAGATTTTTAGGGTTTACTAATGTAGAGTTTTTAGATTTTCTTTCTTTTACACTTCTTTTAGGATACTTTTAAAAAATTTCCCTTTTGTATAGGATTTTTCTTTCTTTTAAAACTTTTTAAAATAAGAGACAAAGTTTTGATCTATTTTTAAGAAAATTAAGATGATCTTAGAAATTAAGAAAGCCTTAATTATGACATCTTAAACCTAGTCGAAATAATGGATCTTGTTTAAAATTATAGGTTAAGTAAGATAAATTAGAGAGATAATTTTATCTTTAATTTTTTTCCATAGATAGTATGCACTTCATGCTAACATAATTTTTGGGATGGAAACAAAGACCTAAAATTCCATAAAGCAAAAATAATAAAAAGAAAAATATATATGTATATATATATATATATATATTATATACGAAGAAAAAAATCACTTATTAAGCTGGATAAGATGCCTCAAGAAGCATGATTATTCACGCCTAACGATGGTCAAAAGAAATAAATAATCCCCCTTAGTTTTGTGGCCTTGTTTACTCGAGTCCTTAAACCCGAGAGATGTTTTCTCATCTAGTACCCTAAAACCGTCTTGTCTGGGAGTCATCGTTATAGGCTCGCTACATGAGTGAACTAGAAAGCCTAAGAAAACTAAGGGAAGAAAAAAAGAAAGAAAAAGAAAATATACATAAAAATAAATGGCTTGATGGTTAGAGTTGAAATCTAAAAATTTTCACTATCACAAAGTGCATATTATCTAGGTTTTATGAAGGATAAAATATTCAATCCAATTTTGAATTCTTACCTTAATTGAAGACAAGATCTTGCATATAGACTAAGTTTAAAGAAAACTAATTTTTGGTGGACTTATGACCTTACATCACTTATGTTTTTGCAAAAATATTTTGTAAACTTATCTCTCCTTCAAAATGTGTTTTTAAAATACTAACATTTGTCTTCTTTCTTTATGAATTTTGTGGGTGCAATCCGCTGAAAACCCTCAGGAGACAAAACTCCTCCTCTAGGGGTGACCTAAAGGTTTAACGGCATGTTCCACACGCTCAGTGCAATCGCATCACCTGCGAAAGTGGTGTAATAACATTTGTAGTGTAGTTTTTCTTTTTTTATTTTGCTCGGGATGAGTAAAAGTAAGTGTGGGGTGTGATTAGTCTATAATTCTGCATTATTATATCGCATTTTCCTTCCGATTTATGAATAAAATGTCGGTCTAAACTGTATTTTGGTCTCTCTTGCAGATAATCAAGACAAGGAGGGCAAAAGGGTAATAAGAGCTTAATTAAATCCATTTTACGGTAATTAAATCCGCAATTCTTGGAGGCCAAATAAGGGATCTTCTAAAAGATACGTCGAACTTAGATTCTTGAACACGTCAGACGAATATACAGATTAAAATACCCGAAATGGAGTATACCAGGAAGGTCCTAGAATCGACACGAAGCCACGCACCAAAACCAGGGACTTATATCCCTGGTGTTGCAGCATTTTCGCGGTAATATGGTGGAGCCACTCGTCAATCTTCGATGCATGGCCCCGTCTCGCCTTCCAAACGCTTCTTCTGCCTATAAAAAGGGTAGGGTTTGGCCGAAACGCAAGCAGTTTTTTGATTTTAGGTTAGGGCTTCTATCTTTAGTGTAATGTAGTGTAGGTGTTCTTCCTTTCTTTTATTTTATATTTTCATTTCGTTTTTAGATCTTGTAGTAGGGCTGAGAGATTCAGAGAGAGATAGAGAGGGATTGATATAATAGATGGTGACAATCTATGTAAAGGTGCCTCCTTTCTTCTCCATTGTAATCTTCTCCATCTTCTACATGATGTTTAGCTAATTTCTTCTTCTCATGGCAATCTAACTACTAACCACTAACCATCTAAGCACTTACTTGATAATCCACATGAATCTAATAGCCTCTACAAGGCCTTGATCTTGCAAGAGTCATTGATGGCTCATGATGATGGATTCTAATATTCCAACATTTCTAACACCTAACCCACTAACTTGCTAACTTGCAAATTCTAACTTTATTTCATGCTCACTTCTAACCGGTTTTGATGATTTAATAGTAGCTTACAACTTGTTATGTGGTATGGATGTGTTGTTTGAACGTAGAAGAACAATCTTATGGGTCATGCTCTATATCGTCTCTTGAAGCCAAGAATTAGTGATGGCCAAGGATCCATGTGAGGCAACTATCACTAAGAGGTTAGTATGGTTAGTGGAGCAATTAGTAGTTAGTAGCACTGAGTTTTCTTTTATCTTGTTTTAAAAATCAATTTCAAAACTCTTATTTTATCTTTTCATTGTCGTTTTCACCGCTTTCTTTGTTTGTCTTTGTTTTCATTTTCTTTACCACAAGGTTCATCTTCTTTTCTATTTTGTTTTCCAAACCACTTCTCTTTTATTTTCACATCATTTTCATCGCCTTCTCTACCTATCACATGCTTGATTTCTTTTTCTTTTCTTTTATTTTCTTTTTCTAATTCTTTTAAACAAAGAAGAACTGTTAACAAACGACGTGAATAAAAATTGTTAATGCTTCTATCGCCTCCAGTCCCTGTAGATTCAACCCATTGAGCTAATGCTTACGGAAGTATCGAGAGAACATTAGCACATACGAGCTTTTTATTGATTTCATAAAACACACATTTTTTGAGTGCTAGTTCCGTCCCGATCAGTGGTTAGATTGGGTCAAGCGTTGCTACCCAATCAAGATAATGTGGTGGCTCACGGAACCCACCTTTATTGACATCTTTTCTATTTACATATTTGCAGTCTCTAATATGAATAGGATCATGAAGGATCCTATCATGAAACTTATTCCATTTACATGATCAATCCTGAAAAATCATCACAGAGTCATCGTGGTCTATACCTATGTCTAACAAAAGAATATGACTTGGTGGAATGGTTGACTTAGGCTCAACAATTATCGGTTCAGAAACTAATAGTAACTCGGAAAAATCAACTTTGGGTTCGAGAGTTAGTTTTGGTTCAAGAGTTGAGTCCAAGTCCAAGAATTGAAATTCACATTCTTTTCCCATCAATGGAATGTGACTATCCAAATTGGTGATTCTATTTCTAGATCTTTGTGTACGGGAATAAATGTTGGCTAGGGAAATTGGTCTAAATTGGGTAAGAATATCAGAATCAACATAGATTCGAATATGGAAACTGAATCAAAAAGTTGAGGATCGGGTTCACATTCATAATCAAGTTCAATCTCATTAAAATGAAAACTTGCCAATTCGTCTATGGGTTGATATTGGTCAAGTTCAAGATTTTGTGATGAAATTGAATCTTGGTCAAAGTCTTCAAGGTACTATGATTCTTGGTTTTTATCAATATGGCTAGAAGTGTAGGGAACAGTCAAAGATTGGATAGAGAGAGTTTCCTTATTCCTACGCATGTTTTCTGATCTATTAAGTCTTGCTTCTATCATATCGAGTGGATCATTTTGGAACTAAATCATGAATCTCATACTCTTTTCTAAGTTGGCATGTTCTTCTTGAAAAATAGTGTGAGGATTTGTGACTTGAAAATTTTGATGGGATTTTGTGTCTTCTAAAATTTGCATTCGTCGCTCAAGCTCGTCTAAGGCTTCCATCCTCTTTTTCTAATCAATTAATTCTTCTAATGGTTATTTGAGAGAAGGAGAATAAGAAACTGGATGTTAGTAAGGTGTTTGACTATATGACTCGGGGGAGTTGTATCCCAATTGACTCTGTGAAAAGTAGTGATGATTATTCCAGTCTTGTTCATAGTATTGGGACTGGGGAATGTATTGATTCGGATAATACCAATCTTGCACACTAGGTTGGTTAAAGTTATGATATACTGGGCTGGTAATATCCGAAAAAGAGGTCAGAGTGTAACATAGATTACCATTAAGATTGAAAAAATTATTGTTATAAGCTGTATCACACAAGAAATGTAAAATACAAACAAACAAATAAGCAAACAAATAAAAAGAAAAAAATCTAACCTAAATTAGGGTAGACCTTAGACCTAGATGACTCCTAACTGATTAGACTATCCACAGGGGGTATATTGCAGAATTTGATCACAAGTTATTCGGCCAGGTAGGGGCAAGATCAGTGGGAGGTATCCGTGCCAAAGCAACGGATCTAATTATGCCAAACCACCAACCTTCGGGATTCCGCCCCTCAATCCCCAACTTTAAACACTGATTTGGCAAGATTCAAATTCTACCCCTTAGGTCAGTCTCCTATATGAGTCCGAGATGTCCCTGGGTCTAACGTCTACTCAGTTTTAGTTAGGCTTGGGTTAGTGAGTAAGAAGATTATTTATGGGCTAAGGGAGGGTAATGACTTCTCCACCTTATCTTGTTTATAAGACAAGTCCTTAAGATTGATTGTGCAAAATGTGCAGGATATAGAAAAGTAACATTCAACAAGCAAATAATTACTTAACAATGTTTTCTAAACTATATGCTATGCATACGTACCTTTTACTCTAGCACTCTTCAACAGTAATATAAAATGTAAACGAATTAGACACGTATCTAAATGCAAAGTCTAAACCATTTTTAGCATTTAACATACATCATTTTACTATTAAGGTTAGAAAGCATGTACAGTGAGTTAATCAAAAAATAAATAGTTGTAGAATTTTAGCTTTGCAATTCAACCTACCTGCAAAAATACAGGTTAGTAATTCACTCAGATTGCCACTGGAATGTAGCAAATCTGAGCGCTTCTGGCTCTGCTTTCTTTAGCAGAGTCTAGGGCCACTTATATGTCCAATACAGCAAAAATCTCTTTGATATCTATCACTACACACCAAGAATAAAGAAGAGAGTTAACCAAAATGTAAACTAAAAAAGAGAATTACTTATCATCCTCACCGGAGTATATGAATGTACAAGAATTTACCAACCACACAAGAGCAAGTGTAGACTTCTGTAACGCTAAAAATTTAACCTGCACACTAAAAACAAAGAAGAAAGGTTAACAAAAACATGAAATCAAGCCGTTCCCGTTCACGGCAACGGCGCCAAAATTTGATCGGGGGAAAACCGCGCACAAAAAGTGTATGTTTGAAATTGAGATTTAAACTATGTGTGCTTTGGCTTCCTCGATACTTCCGTTATAGCATAGAGGCTAAAACGAGTTGAATCCACATGGACGGGAGGCGATAGAAGCTTACACAGTATGTTCACGTGTATGTTAACGGTTTCTCAAAGTTTTAAAGAATGAAAAAGAAAAGAAACAAAGAATGAAAATGAGAAGTACGATGAAACACAAAGAAGTGGGAAACATAGAAAGAATGGTTTTTGTACTTTTGTTTTTATGTCTAAAATAAAGTGAAAAAAAAGAAAACCCATGGCTACTAACTACTAATTCTTACCCAACACGCTAACCTCTTAGTGATAGTTGCCTCAGATGTATCATTGGCCTTCACTAGTCCTTGGTTCAAGAGCGATTCAAAGCATGACTCATATGTAACTCATCACAACCCAACTCTACAAAACAAGTGCAAGCTACACTTAAATCATCAAAACTCAATAAGAGCAAGCATGAAATTGTTGGCCCAAAAGGTTACACTCTCTATTTGTATAAGTTTTAATGATAATAAAACATATAGAAGCTATTTGATACTAATAAGTTGTTTTAGAATGAATTTCAAGTTTGTTACAAGTCTTGATGGCTTTAAGCATATTGCAAGATTTATGGCGCTAAAAGCATGTTGATGGTTGATGGCGCAAGAGAACTCTTTTATAGGAGAGGAGGCTCTAGCTCGGCAACGTGGTTCAGAGACTTCTTTCTTTATAGTTTTTATATTTTAGTTTGTTAAAGGATAGTATATAGTGTTGAAGCTCAAATTTCCCACACACACAAAATTGCACATGTTTTTCAAATATTATTTTTGTCTCTTGTATAAAATATTTTAATAGATCTATTTCAGTATTTGCAAACTCTATTTATTGTAGTCTACTAAGTCTTGACAAATATTTTTTTAAAATCAACATGTGTTCAAAATATTTCCTAAAAGTAATCTGTTTTGACCTGTTGCGGTCGACCGGACGGTCGATCGGCTCTGTTTCAGGTCAGAACGGTTGACCGAGCGGTCGACCGCAGTTCTGACCGTTGGGTGCATGCATGTGTGCACGTTATCCAGTCGACCGGGCGGCCGACCGGACCCCATATCGGTTGACCGAGCTTCGGCCGACTGACTGCACCCAAGTCTCTGTTTGGTACGGTAGACCGGCGGTCGACCGGGGCCTGCCAACGGTCAAATGATTTTGAAAACGGCCCGGTCGACCGTGTGTGTATTAACAGCCAAACGGCTAGTTTTTTAAACTTATTTTAAAATGTGGTTTTATTCTCCAAACGAGGTTTATGGCTGGTTTTGGGTCTTATCTTTCCTGATTAATCAAAATTATTGTTTACCCTTTAATCCCTACCTATATCTTATAAATAGGGGTGGATGGGATTGAGAAGAATTACAACAACATTTGCAAAAGAAATCCAAGCTTGAGTCTTTTTGAAAGAAGTTTTTACTCTCAGTTTTTGTGCTCTAATCTCTGATTTTTCTCTGAAGTTTTTGAATCAAAACTCTCTTCTATTTTATTTTATTTTTCACTAACAAACCTTGAGCTTCAAACCTATACATTATTCTCTAGGGTTTTGTAATGAAAAGTTTTTCAAAGAGAGTTTGTGATCTTTTGATCACCAAGAGATTATTGTATTTATGGCTCCACTACCTCTGGATTAGAGGAGTGTGATTAAGGTACTCCCTAGTGGTTGTAATCCTTTGTGAAAGTTCTAGTGGATCGGAAATCTTTCTGGGTGAAGGCGGGGACGTAGAGATTGGTGCTCGAACCTCGAAACAAATCTCTGTGTTTGCGATTGGTTTACTTGTTTTATTTACTTGCTTTCCATTCATTCTTATATTGTCGATCAATACTCTCACAACAAGATTGCATTGCGCACCTCAAACTCTTATTTAGAGGAATCACGAGGAAGGAGTTCAGAGCCCTTCACGGGGTATTCGGCTTCTAATCTTGCTTTGAGTGATCGTTGCATCATCTCATTTTAAATTTGTGCATTGATTAGCATTATCACCTATTCACCCCTCTAGGTAATTTCAATTGGTATCAGAGCTAGGACTCTAGCTTTTGGCTTCACATCCTTAGAGAGATCCTATAATCTGCTAATCACTATTTTCATATCTTCATTCATACACTAATAAAGATGGCCGATAACATTAAAACCCCTCCCAAATTTGATGGACTCAACTTTCCCATATGAAAAGTTAGGATGAACATTTTTCTACAATCTCTAGGTAGCCTAGTTGCTAAGTCTTTGACCAAACTATTTAGCAAACCCGAAGGTGAGGAGGACACTTGGTCCGAACTTACCTCCAAGGAATTTGATGCTAATTCAAAGGCTCAAAATGCCCTACTTTTAACTTTGAATGAGGATGACTTAACACGGGTTATCCATTGCAAATCCGCCTATGAGATTTGGCAACACTTATTGATCACTCATGAGGGAACATCATAAGTCAAGAGAACTAAAATAGATCTCTTGCGTTCCCAATATGAAAGTTTTAAAATGCAAAAAATGAATCTATTGATGATATGATTACTAAGTTTACTAAGATCACAAATGCTCTGCTTCTCTAGGTGATGAAATAAGTAACGACCAAAAGGTGCGTAAGGTGATTCGTGCTCTCCCTTCATCATTGGAAATCAAAGTTACCACCTTGAAGGAATTGAATGACAAAGACGAGATGGAGCTCATAAGTCTTATTGGAAATCTTAAGACTCATAAGATGGAGAAAAAGGCTAGAGAAGAAGCAGTACCTCAAAAGAAAAAGTCTATAGCTTTCAAGTCTTCTTCCACCAACTACGATGATGAAGAAGATGAAGAAGATGATGAAGAGCTATCTCTTCTTGTAAGAAATGTAAAGAGAATGTACCGCAAGAATAAGCTCAACTATAGAAGGCGATGGGAAGGGAAGGAGGAGAAAAAGATCATATGCTACAACTGTCAGAAACCCGGACACATCATGGCCGATTGTCCAGATTTTAAGAAAAAGATATCTTCCTCCTTGAAGCAAAAGAAGCAGGTTGAAAAGAAGGTGTACAAAGCCACTTGGGACTCGAAAAGTGAATCCGAAGATGAAATCGACACGGCAAATGTGTGTTTCATGGCAAACACACCTAAGGTAGCTACCCAACCACTTGATGATGAAAGTGAAATAAGTAAAGAATTGTTATTACAATCTTTCATTGAACTTTCAGAAAGTTTTTGATGCTAAAAAGGAAGATTGTTCAAATTGAAAAAGAAAATGAAATGCTTAAAAATCAAATTGCTATTTCTTCAAAAGAAAAGGATGAGTTATCTTCTATTCTTATTTCAACACAAAGAGATTTTGATGCCTATAGAGTGGCTTGCAAAACTAAATATCCTAAAATTGATGAAAATGAGTTTTTCATGTTAAAAACTAGAATAAATGATTTGGGAAATATTTTAAAAGAATGTGCTTTTAACAATACTAAATTAGAAGAAATGTTTTCAAAGAAGCATATGCATACTCCTCATGATAAACATGATAAAACATCTCATGCCAAACTCCACATGTTCATCATGCCAACACATCACATGTCAATCATGCTAAAACACCCCATGCTCACAAATCACATGTTCATAAACCACATGCTCATTATGCTTTTAAATATAGAAGAATTTATAAATATACTTATTGTGTTCAGAATGGTCATTTAGTTAAATTTTGCTATGATCATATAAATAGTACAAATACTCTTGTTTGGATTCGAAACACTAACGCATTAGGACCCAAGAAAATTTGGGTACCAAAATCAAGCCTTAAATTATTTGATATAGGTACACACCAAGACTCCAAGACGTAAGGAGCGGTGGTACCTTGATAGTGGTTGCTCAAGGCATATGACATGGGACATCAATAATTTTACAACCCTATCAAGGTACGTTGAGGGGGCACCGTCACCTTCGGAGTGACTCCAAGGGCACCATCATCGGTATAGGTAACATTAAGATTGGTGCATGTCCTTTAATTGAAAATGTAGTTCCTGTTGATGGGCTTAAACATAATTTGCTTAGTATTAGTCAATTATGTGATCGTGGTCTCAAAGTTATGTTTGATGAATATTCTTGCAAAATTTTTATTGTAAAACCAATGATTGTATTCTCACTGGATTTCGTGAAAATAATGTCTATATTATTGATATGCTTATTTTGGATTGCTCAAAAGAATGTTTAAATACTTTGATGATGAGATTTCATGGTTATGGCATAGAAGATTAGACCATGCATCTTTTGATCACCTTACTAGAATAAATTCTAAGGAATTGGTGAGGGTATTCCTTATTTGAAGTTTGAAAAAGACCGCATTTGTGGTGCGTGCCAACTTGAGAAATAAACCAAGTCATCTTCCAAACCAATCAAGGATATCATGTCATCTAGGCCATTAGAATTGATTCACATGGATCTTTTTGGACCAACTAAAACTAAAAGCTTAAATGAAAATAGGTATGTTTTTGTTTTAGCCGATGATTTCTCTCGTTTCACTTGGGTTTTCTTTTTGGAGCGTAAAGATCAAACTTTTTCGCATTTTAAGATTTTTCGAAAAAGGGTTGAAAAAGAAAAAGGATTTTCGATTTTACGGATAAGAAGTGATAGAGGTGGTGAGTTTGTCAACCAACTCTTCATGACTTATTGTGATGAAAAAGGAATTAAGCATGAAATGTCATGTCCTAGAACTCCACAACAAAATGGAGTAGTTGAACGGAAGAATAGGACTCTTCAAGAAATGGCTAGGACTATGATAAGTGAATATGGGCTCCCTCAATACTTATGGGCCGAGCCCGTAAACACCGCATGCTACATATCCAACCATATTTATTTGTGTAAAAATACTTTTAAAACTTCTTTTGTAATTTATCATTTAAGAAAACCAAATGTTTCATACTTTAAAGTTTTTGGATGCACGTGTTTTGTTTTGAACACCAAAGATAATTTGAGTAAATTTGATGCTAAGGCTTATGAATCAATCTTTATTGGCTATTCTAGTACTAGCAAAGCATATAGGGTATTCAATAAATCATCTCATACTATTGAAGAATTTATGCATGTGAAATTTGAAGAATCTAATGCTATTGTTGAAATATTGTAGAGATTAACTCATTAGGTGAGGACATGGAGAAAATATCCTTGAAGGACTCACCCATCCAAGAAGACAAGCAAGAACCTATTGGTGAAGTTCAAAAGGATGAAGTGGAACAATTACAACTACTTCCTAAAGATTGGAGATACGCCTCAAATCATCCAAAAGATCTCATCATAGGTGATGTATCAAAGGGGGTAACCGCTCGCTCCAAACTCCATGATTTGTGTGGGAATTATGCATTCATATCTCATTTTGAACCCAAAAATATTCTCGAAGCCGAGAGTGACTCATATTGGTTGCTTGCTATGCAAGAAAAGCTCAATCAATTTGAGCGCAACTAAGTTTGGCACCTTATTCCTAGACCCCATGATAGACCAATACTTGGTACTAAGTAGATTTTTAGGAGCAAGTTGGATGAGTCAGGAAATGTTATTAGGAATAAGGCTAGGTTAGTGGCCCAAGGTTACACTCAAGTTGAAGGAATCGACTTTGAGGAGACCTTTGCGCCCGTTGTAACAGCCTAAATAATAAATAAATTTAATTAGAGAAATATAGTAGGAATATATAGTATCTGCTTACGTATGTATTATGATATAAATACACATATGTATAGGAATGGATATATAGGGATTTAGACAAGGGTTGCTAATAATAAGATTTGAGGGGGGATTTTTGGCATAAGTCCCTTAAAGTTTCTCAAAGGCCTTATATAAAAAAAATAAATAAAAAAATAAAAATCAAACAACTTATTTTATAGCAAGGTGTTGTGCTGGAGAGATTTGAGGGGGGAATGAGTCAACGTGGAGCTATCTGGGAAATCTAGGAATTAGAGCCTTTGAGGTGGCATGGTTAGGGGAGAATTGAATTTGGGAAGAAATTAAACTCTCTCTCTCTCTCTTTGAAAACCAGATCTGAAAGCTTCTTTCCCTTCTCATTTTCTTTTCCTTTTCCCCTCTTTCCTTTTCTTTCTTCCCTCTCCATTGGGTGCAGCAGCAAGCAAAGAGGGAGGAGGGGAGATCTGCCGGTGGGGGGACACCCGGCCACGCGCGCGCACAGGGAGGCGCGGCCGGCGGCAGGCGAGGCAGCAACGCGCGAGTGCACGCTGCAGGCGCGCGTGCGAGCACTACAGGAGCGACAGGGGAGAACGGGCTACGCGCGCGGCGTGGGGCGCGACAGGCGTGCGTACGAGCGCGCCCGAGCGCGCTGCGTGCGTGCTGCAGGGCGTGCGCGCCGGAAGGGGGAGGGAGTGGTTCGGGGTGGAGCTCGGGGAGAGATCGGGAAAGTTCGCGGGTCGGATCAGATTCTCTTCGAACAATATTAGGGAAAAATAGAATTTAATTGAAGGTAAATCTTAAAAATTTCTTTAGGATTAGGTTATGCCTTGGTATCAATAATTAATTTGAGCCTATCCTTGTTCAAGGTTACGATTCGGCGGGTGAAATAGGCGGATCTCATCACGAGGGCACTCGTCAAGCAAGGTGAGTAAACTGAAATTAAACTAGATTAAGGTTATGGAGTTGCTAATTTTGGATGAATAAATGGTTGGATAAATCACGAATTGAAATAAACTTGTATGTAAATTTTATATATAATGAAAACAAAAATAAAAATAAAAGAAATCATGTTGTGAAATTAAAGGAAATGAAAGGAGAAATCATATTATGTATATATAAAAAAAAATTTGTTCTTTCATAGGATGTGCACTACCTAGATTAGCCTCATATTAGTATACTTGAGAAAATCGAGTAACTCTTCCTATTGACTATGTAAATTAACTTAATACGGAGGAACGGTGTAGGTTGCATGTAACGGAGGACGTTACGAAATCTTATGAGATATATGTATATATTATACCGTTAATCTAGCTAGATTCAATGCATGTGAAATATTGGACTAGATATCGTAGCGAGACATAAAATGGAATATTTCAATACTATGTATGTGCACTAAATTTAAATCATTAGCGTGGTGTGATACTCTCATTAAAGAAGGATAAAAATTTATATTAGGAGGATTATATACACATATAGATATGAACCCATACAAGAGAATGGCTTGCTTATTTTTCAAAAAATATGAAAACTATATGTGAAACTGTATGTTATTTAGAATGAAATATATGATATATTTATAGTATTCGGAGGAAGGGGCCGAGCAAGAACCGGCAGGAGGGGGAAGACGGTGACAATTGCATTATGAGTATATATATGTATTTATATTACTCGAAGGAAGGGGCCGAGTGAGAACCGGCAGGAGGGGGAAGACGGTGACAACTGTATTATAAGTGCATATGTATGTATATATATTACTTGGAGGAAGGGGCCGAGCGAGAACCGGCAGGAGGGGGAAGACGATGATAACTACATTATGTATATGCATGTACTATATATAGATTACTTGGAGGAAGGGGCCGCGCGGGAGCCGGTAGAAGGGGGAAGGCGGTGACAACTATATTTTGTTTCTATTTTGTGCTAAATATGATAGTGATAAACTTTAAATAAATTTCATGGTAGTTGAGACATCTATCTAAAATTTTAGGAGTATGTGAGAGTACGGCGGGAATCCGTTAATAAATCCAGGATCAACATAAAACCTTTTGATATAAGGAATTTAATTAGTAAATTTTAGATTGTTTACTCACTGAGCTGTCAAGCTCACTCCTTTATTTCTTTTACAAATTTCAGGTTCGGACAGAGGTAAGAGGCCGATTTAGATTCCAAAATCTTAAGAATATGGATTGATCGACTCCCCCATGTCTTACCTGTGGTCAATCGTCTATTTTCATTTTTTGTCTACTTTTGGAAATACTTATTGTATATATGTGAGAACTTGGTGTATGTAAAAAGTTTTTGGATGTTATTACTGTAAATCTAAGCTTTATGCGTGGCCGTTTGACACAAGAACTTGACAGGTAGTCTTAGTTGCATTGATGGAAGGATTTGGACCTTGTTATGGTAAATATGATGTATCGTGGGAATAAATGTCGTGACTCATCTTGGAATATGATTGATGAATGCAAAGTAATGTGAAGAGGCCTTCTTTGCTTTATGTTGATAAGTAGGCCAATTGTGCCGAAATATGATCTTGGTAATGTTGAGTCCATTGTGGGCAATTATTGTTGTTGTTGTAGCTTGGCATAATCCATATTTTAGGGGAGGTGCTGTCAAAATTTATAAGAAAATTTGTTTTATTAGCCTTATACCAAAAACTGAAATTGGGACCGTTACAGTTGGTATCAGAGCGAGGCTGTTAGTTTAGATAAATAGATCGAGTATGGACCAATTGTATGGTTGTATGCACATTACATGTTTGTTGGTGGGAGCACTAGGGAGGTTACTATTAGACCGTGGAATTTTAGGTGTATGGGTTCCCTGAAATGTATGATATTCACCTGTTCTCCTACGTTCTAATCCGGGTACCCGCATACTCTGAATTGAACGGATCCTATGGGAGGTGCGGGCCTATCGTGTGGATCTTCAGTGGTATGGGACACTGAGACTGGGGAGCAAGTAAAATATCAGACAAGTCAGAGGTAACTCAACTGGAAGACACCTGAATTTATGTGAAATAATTGCAAGTTTTTCAATTGAAATATGTATATAGGTATGCGTGGTTAATCTATCGTGTTTTAAGGATTTGGGAAGGTAAATAATCTAATATGAAACCTTATCCTTTCAGATGGGAGATTCTGACACGCCGAGTTGTCATCCGAGAGCTCAGAGATGGAAAGTCAGAGCTGGATTGCAAATAGCATGGATTGGGATTACGAGTCCGATGAAACGGATCCAAAAACTATCTTTAGTAGACCCAAGGGTAGTACCAATATGATGGGAGTAGTAGGACGCAACAAAAAGAATACCATCAAGGATGCCGAAAGTATTACAAGAAACATGCCAGGGATCGAGGACCAGGAAGACGCATCCGATGCTGAGGTGGAGTCCCCTGGGAAGATGTTTTATGGGGGTATTTGGTGGAATTCTAATTGGATTGAAGATATGGATCTATATGACGATCATGAGTACTGGAGATGCGGGGATAACAGTATAATAGAAGAGGATCCAGAAGAAGACCCCGAGGAAGAGGATCCAGAAGAAGACCCCGAGGAAGAGGATCCTGAAGAAGATCCAGAGGAAGGAGTCCGTAAGGGGAAGCCTCAGCCGGTGATAGTATGGACAAAAGCTTCACCGATTCAAACACCACTCCATGAATGCTGGGCCTAGTACATAGTATTTTGGGAGAATGAATATTTTGGGTTTGCATATTTAGAACTTTTGGGGAAGGGTCTTGTATGTTGTAATCAAATGCGCAGAAATGGCGTATCTTAGTTTGTGCACTTGCATCTTTTGTATGAATATAAGCATTCCATGTAAATCTTGTAACAAAATATTTTGAAGTTATAATAGTAGTGGTATTTTGTATATGAAACTTTCACATTTTAAAGAATTTTGTTGATAACAAAAACTGTTAAATTATCTAGGTGTTAATGGATCTAAATTTTCCTCCGCCGGATACTAATTCTGAAGGGAACGCCCCACCCCACAGTACGGTCGGGAGTGTCCACCCTCCGACCAATCATGAGACTATGATGGATCGATTCAATACCGAACAGAGAGCCCCTGATAGGATGCCGGATTGGTTGATGCAGTTAACAACTATAAGCAATCCACGCAGGGCTCTAGAGGAATTTCAAAAATTGAACCCCCCGCCATATAAAGGAGGAGTAGACCCAATTCAAGCGGAGGAGTGGCTTCGTCAAATTAGCAAAATACTAGACGTGATGGAATGCACCGAGGATCAAAGGGTATCTTTCACTTCTTTTATGTTCCAAGGCGAGGCGGAACGTTGGTGGGAGATGGTTAAAACAGGAGCCAAATCCTTAGGAGAAGAAATTTCTTGAAAATTCTTGGTCAAAAAGTTCAATGAGAAATACATACCAGGAGTAGTGAGGGACAAGCTCGCAATGGAATTTCAAGAATTAAAACAAAATCTAATGACGGTGAACCAGTATGAAATCAAATTCACCCAATTATCAAGATATGCTGGTAAGTTGGTGTCTGAAGAAGAAGATAGGACAAAAAGGTTTGTACGGGGTTTGAGGCCAGAAATCAGAAGCCAACTAATTCCATTTCAACTACAGATTTATAGTCAGGCGGTGGAGAAGGCTCTAGAAGTTGAAAGAGATCTGCAAGAAAATCAGGATGTAAGAACTAAAGAGTTGCCATCCGCCAAACGCTTCCGATATCTCCGCACACCAAGAATTGGATCTACTAACTTCAGGTTCGGAGGAGGAACTGGACCTTCATCAACATTAACTCCGAGAACGATGGTAGACTCGTGGCCCATGAATGCAGGGTCCTTCCAAAACTCGCCACATACATCTTATCCGCGTCAAAATTTTGCGGGAGGAACGTGGTGTCCTCGATGCAATCGCAATCATACCGGGAGCTGCTTAGCAAATAAGCAATGTTTTGCCTGCGGCCAACTGGGCCATATGAGGAGGGATTGTCCGACACTACGGGGACATTCTGGTGCTGTTAGGGGAACGGGCAGGCGGACCGCAGGAATCGCTAGAACAACCGGAACATCGGGAGCTTTTCGGCGATCTGTCAACACATTTAGACCAGCCATGACGCAGGCTTCGGTGCAACAACCCAGGGCCCAAGGAAGAATGAATGCTTTAACCCAACAGGAAGTCCGGGCGTCTAATGCAGTGGTTGAAGGTACTATTTGCTTATCTGGAACAATTGCTCGAGCATTATTTGATTCCGGTGCCACACATTCGTTCATTTCTTCATCTTTTGCCACAAAAATTAATAAGATACCCGAACCCTTGAGTTTTCAACTGGCGGTGTGTCCACTCCGGTGGGCATAACATTGACTACTGATGTATACTATAAAGGATGTGAAATTATCATAGGAGAAATGAACACACAAACAGACCTGATCAAACTAGGAGAGATGGAATATGACATCATCCTAGGAATGGATTGGTTGTCAACATACCATGCACATGTAGACTGTCATCTAAAGAAAATAATCTTCAAAATGCCGGGGGCCCCAGAATATGTGTTCGAAGGGACAAAGAATAAAATAAGCATTCCTGTAATCTCAGCCTTAAAGGCCACCAAATTATTGCGACATGGATGTCAAGGATTTTTGGCAACATTATTAGCTAAGGAGGAAGAGGGTAAGAATTGAAGACATAACAGTTGCAAGAGAATATCCTGATGTGTTTCCCGAGGAATTACCAGGCTTACCTCCTGATAGGGAAGTAGAATTCTCTATTGATCTCCTATCGGAACAGGACCGATATCAAAGGCTCCCTATAGAATGGCACCAGCAGAGATGAAAGAATTGAAGGAAAAATTAGAAGAATTATTAGGCCTGGGATTTATTCGGCCAAGTGTATCACCCTGGGGTGCTCCTGTGCTATTTGTAAAGAAGAAAGATGGAAGTATGAGACTGTGTATAGATTACCGGGAGTTAAATAAGTCACTATCAAGAATCGATATCCACTCCCGAGGATAGATGATCTTTTTGATCAGCTTCAGGGTGCAAGTGTATTTTCCAAAATAGATCTAAGATCGGGATACCATCAATTGAAAATCAAATCAGAGGATGTCCCTAAAACAGCCTTTAGAACCAGATATGGGCATTATGAATTTTTGGTGATGCCATTTGGACTGACCAATGCCCCAGCAGCATTTATGGATTTGATGAATAGAATCTTTCAGCCATATCTGGACAAATTTGTGGTGGTATTCATTGATGACATACTAATCTACTTAAGAAACCCAGAGGAACATGAAAAGCATTTGAGAATAGTCTTGCAATTATTGAGGGAAAAACAACTTTATGCAAAATTCAAAAAGTTTGAGTTCTGGATAGAAAAAGTTAGATTCCTCGGTCATATTATTACTAAAGAAGGAATATCTGTCGACCCAGCAAAGATAGAAGCGATTGAGAATTGGTCCCGACCTACCAATGTCTCAGAGGTACGGAGTTTCTTAGGACTGGCAGGGTATTATCGAAGATTTGTAGAAGTTTTTTAGAATTGCGGCACCATTATCACAATTGACCAAGAAGAATCTAATTTCATTGGGGAGAAAATCAGGAGGATATTTTTCAAAAATTGAAAAGTAAGCTAACTTCGGCCCCAATCCTAGCCACGCCCTCTGGAACTGAAGGATATGTTATATACAGTGATGCATCAAAGTCGGGGCTGGGTTGTGTATTAATGCAGCATGGTAGGGTAATTGCATATGCCTCCAGGCAACTTAAAAACCATGAGAAGAATTATCCAACCTATGACTTGGAACTGGCTGCAGTTATATTTGCTTTAAAAATATGGCGACACTATCTATATGGTGTGTCTTGTGATATATATACGGACCATAAAAGCCTGAAGTACATATTTACCCAAAGAGAATTGAATATGCGCCAAAGAAGATGGTTGGAACTAATGAAGGATTATGATTTGACCATTCATTATCACCCTGGGAAAGCCAACGTGGTGGCAATGCTCTTAGCCGCAAATCGGAGGGATCTTTAGCTACACTATTAACTCAACAGGCCAGTTTGCTAAAGGAGATAGAAAGGATGCAGATAGAGATTCAATCAAAGGAAACCATAATTGGAGATAGCCAAATGAACCAAGTTAAAGTGGGATTTGATCTTTATGATAAGGTCCAACAAGCACAACAAAATGATGAACAGACAGTTAAGAACATCGAGAAAGTACAAAGAGGCGAAACACAATATTTTGTCAACGATAAGGGGTTACTGAAGAAGGGAAGCCGAGTATATATACCCCCAGACTTCGAACTCAAGGAGCAAATTATGAGGGAAGCCCATTGCACCCCTTACACAGCACACCCTGGGGCAACCAAGATGTATCAAGATCTGCGAGCAAATTTTTGATGGGAAGGGATGAAGGATGACATAGCCCGGTTCGTGCAGAAATATTTAATATGTCAACAAGTTAAAGCGGAACATAAGAAGCCCCCAGGACTACTAATGCCACTCCAAGTTCCTGAATGGAAATGGAATCACATTACTATGGATTTTGTGTCAGGACTTCCCAAATCTCCTCGTTGGCATGATGCCATATGGGTGATAGTTGATCGACTCACTAAGTCCGCACATTTCTTACCCATTCGACTGGATTACTCGATGGATAAGTTAGCACAAGTCTATCTCCAAGAGATAATTAGAATTCATGGGGTGCCCGAAACCATTGTGTCGGATCGAGACCCTCGTTCCAGTCTAGATTCTGGGTCAATCTATCTAAAGCTCTGGGAACCAAGCTACACCCTAGCACGGCAGCGCACCCGCAGACTGATGGGCAGTCCGAAAGAACTATTCAAACCTTAGAGGATATGCTGAGAGATTGTACATTAGATTTTGGGGGCAATTGGGAGAGGTACCTACCATTGGTAGAGTTCGCATATAACAACAGCTACCAGTCCACTATAGGAATGCCACCCTTCGAAGCTTTATATGGAAGGAAGTGTAGATCACCAATTTGTTGGGAAGAAATGAGAGATCGAAAGTTACTAGGACCAGACATGGTCTAAGAAACTACGGAAAAGATCCGAATAATAAGGAAGAGAATGAAGGCAGCACAAAGCAGACAAAAAGCATATGCAGATCAACGCCGGAGACCCTGGAATTTACTGAGGGAGACAAAGTTTTTCTGAAGGTATCTCCGATGAAGGGTGTAATGCGCATTGGCAAAAGAAACAAGTTAGGTCCCCGGTATGTTGGACCTTTTGAAATATTGGAAAGAATTGGACCATTGGCCTATCGGTTAGCCTTACCACCCGAGATGGAGAAAGTGCATAACGTGTTCCATGTATCACAGCTAAGGAAGTACATATCAGACCCCAATCACGTCCTTAAATATTCGCCACTACAATTCAAGAGGACATGTCCTACGTAGTGGAGCCGGTGCAAATTCTTGACCATAAGGAGAAACAATTGAGAATAAAGTGATTCCCCTAATAAAGGTATTGTGGAGAAGTCAAAAGCTTGAGGAGACTACATGGGAACCGGAAGAAGAAATGCAAAAATCTTATCCGCAACTATTTCAAGGTACGTTAAAGTTTCGGGACGAAACTCTTTAAGGAGGGTAGAACTGTAACAGCCTAAATAATAAATAAATTTAATTAGAGAAATATAGTAGGAATATATAGTATCTGCTTACGTATGTATTATGATATAAATACACATATGTGTAGGAATGGATATATAGGGATTTAGACAAGGGTTGCTAATAATAAGATTTGAGGGGGGGATTTTTGGCATAAGTCCCTTAAAGTTTCTCAAAGGCCTTATATAAAAAAAAATAAAAAAAATAAAAATCAAACAACTTATTTTATAGCAAGGTGTTGTGCTGGAGAGATTTGAGGGGGGAATGAGTCAAAGTGGAGCTATCTGGGAAATCTAGGAAATAGAGCCTTTGAGGTGGCATGATTAGGGGAGAATTGAATTTGGGAAGAAATTAAACTCTCTCTCTCTCTTTGAAAACAAGATCTGAAAGCTTCTTTCCCTTCTCATTTTCTTTTCCTTTTCCCCTCTTTCCTTTTCTTTCTTCCCTCTCCATCGGGTGCAGCAGCAAGCAAAGAGGGAGGAGGGGAGATCGGCCGGTGGGGGGACACCCGGCCACGCGCGCGCACAGAGAGGCGCGGCTGGCGGCAGGCGAGGCAGCAACGCGCGAGTGCGCGCTGCAGGCGCGCGTGCGAACGCTACAGGAGCGACAGGGGAGGACGGGCTACGCGCGCGGCGTGGGGCGCGACAGGCGTGCGTACGAGCGCGCGCGAGCGCGCTGCGTGTGTGCTGCAGGGCGTGCGCGCGCCGGAAGGGGGAGGGAGTGGTTCGGGGTGGAGCTCGGGGAGGAGTCGGGAAAGTTCGCGGGTCGGATCAGATTCTCTTCGAACAAGATTAGGGAAAAATAGAATTTAATTGAAGGTAAATCTTAAAAATTTCTTTAGGATTAGGTTATGCCTTGGTATCAATAATTAATTTGAGCCTATCCTTGTTCAAGGTTACGATTCGGCGGGTGAAATAGGCGGATCTCATCACGAGGGCACTCGTCAAGCAAGGTGAGTAAACTGAAATTAAACTAGATTAAGGTTATGAAGTTGCTAATTTTGGATGAATAAATGGTTGGATAAATCACGAATTGAAATGAACTTGTATGTAAATTTTATATATAATGAAAACAAAAATAAAAATAAAAAGAAATCATGTTGTGAAATTAGAGGAAATGAAAGGAGAAATCATATTATGTATATATAAAAAAAAAATTTGTTCTTTCATAGGATGTGCACTACCTAGATTAGCCTCATATTAGTATACTTGAGAAAATCGAGTAACTCTTCCTATTGACTATGTAAATTAACTTAATACGGAGGAACGGTGTAGGTTGCATGTAACGGAGGACGTTACGAAATCTTATGAGATATATGTATATATTATACCGTTAATCTAGCTAGATTCAATGCATGTGAAATATTGGACTAGATATCGTAGAGAGACATAAAATGGAATATTTCAATACTATGTATGTGCACTAAATTTAAATCATTAGCGTGGTGTGATACTCTCATTAAAGAAGGATAAAATTTTATATTAGGAGGATTATATACACATATAGATATGAACCCATACAAGAGAATGGCTTGCTTATTTTTCAAAAAATATGAAAACTATATGTGAAACTGTATGTTATTTAGAATAAAATATATGATGTATTTATAGTATTCGGAGGAAGGGGCCGAGCAAGAACCGGCAGGAGGGGGAAGACGGTGACAATTGCATTATGAATATATATGTATGTATTTATATTACTGAAAGGAAGGGGCCGAGTGAGAACCGGCAGGAGGGGGAAGACGGTGACAACTGTATTATAAGTGCATATGTATGTATATATATTACTTGGAGGAAGGGGCCGAGCGAGAACCGGCAGGAGGGGGAAGACGGTGATAACTACATTATGTATATGCATGTACTATATATAGATTACTTGGAGGAAGGGGCCGAGCGGGAGCCGGTAGAAGGGGGAAGGCGGTGACAACTATATTTTTGTTTCTATTTTGTGCTAAATATGATAGTGATAAACTTTAAATAAATTTCATGGTAGTTGAGACATCTATCTTAAATTTTAGGAGTATGTGAGAGTACGGCGGGAATCCGTTAATAAATCTAGGATCAACATAAAACCTTTTGATATAAGGAATTTAATTAGTAAATTTTAGATTGTTTACTCACTGAGCTGTCAAGCTCACTCCTTTATTTCTTTTACAAATTTCAGGTTCGGACAGAGGTAAGAGGCCGATTTAGATTCCGAATTCTTAAGAATATGGATTGATCGACTCCCCCTTGTCTTACCTGTGATCAATCGTCTATTTTCATATTTTGTCTACTTTTGGAAATACTTATTGTATATATGTGAGAACTTGGTGTATGTAAAAAGTTTTTGGATGTTATTACTGTAAATCTAAGCTTTATGCGTGGCCGTTTGACACAAGAACTTGACAGGTAGTCTTAGTTGCATTGATGGAAGGATTTGGACCTTGTTATGGTAAATATGATGTATTGTGGGAATGAATGTCGTGACTCATCTTGGAATATGATTGATGAATGCAAAGTAATGTGAAGAGGCCTTCTTTGCTTTATGTTGATAAGTAGGCCAATTGTGCCGAAATATGATCTTGGTAATGTTGAGTCCATTGTGGGCAATTATTGTTGTTGTTGTAGCTTGGCATAATCCATATTTTAGGGGAGGTGCTGTCAAAATTTATAAGAAAATTTGTTTTATTAGCCTTATACCAAAGACTGAAATTGGGACTGTTACACCCGTAGCACGGCTTGAAGCCATACGGATCACACTAGCTTATGCATCCTATAAAAATTTTAAACTTATTCAAATGGATTTAAAAAGTGCATTTTTAAATGGTTTTAAATGATTTTGTTAAAGGCAAAGTAGACACCACATTATTTACTAAACATGTTGGTAGTGACATTCTTATACTTCAAATATATGTTGATGATATAATCTTTGGTTCTACTAATGAGTTACTTTGCAAGGAGTTTGAACAATGTATGTAACGTGAATTTGAGATGTCATTGATGGGTGAATTGAACTATTTTCTTGGACTCCAAATCAAGCAAATGCGTGATGGAATTTTCATATGTCAAGCTAAGTACTCCAAGGAACTCATCAAGAAATTTGGGCTTGAAGACTCAAAAATTTGCAACACTCCCATGGCCACCACCACCAAGCTTGATAAGGATGACCAAGGTAAGTGTGTTGATATAAAATTATATAGAAGCATGATTGGTAGTTTATATATTTAACGGCTAGTAGGCCGGATATTATATTTAGTGTGTGTCTTTATGCTAGATTCCAATCTTGTCCCAAAGAATCTCATTTAATTGCGGTAAAACGCATTATTCGTTATGTTAAGGGTACTATTGGAATGGTCTATGGTATCCGAAGACCGGAGAATTCTCAATGACGAGTTTTTCGGATGCCGACTATGCGGGTTGTAGAGTGGATAGGAAGAGTACTAATGGAACATGTCAATTTCTTGGTAATTGTCTTATTTCATGGTCTTCCAAGAAACAAAATTCGGTAGCCCTCTCAACCGCCGAGGCGGAGTATGTTGCGGCGGGGGCTTGTTGTGCTCAAGTTCTTTGGATGAAACATACTCTCCTTGATTATGATTTGCATTATGACCATATAAAAATATTTTTGTGATAATACTAGTACTATTCATATGACTAAGAATGCAAATCAACATAGTAAGACCAAACACATTAAGATTTGATATCACTTTCTTAGAGATCATTTTGAGAAAGGTGATATTGATATTGATTATGTTTCTTCCGATTTTCAACTTGCCGATATTTTTACTAAACCACTTGACTATAATAGATTCTCTTTTATATGTTGTGAACTAAAGTTTTGTGTTATTGAATAAGGAAGTTTTCTTGCTAACATATCCCTTTTTGATGTATGACAAAAAGGGGAGAAATATGATGTTTGTTTTAGTTTTTGGTTTATGTTTGGTGTTTTGGTTTTGGTGCTTGCTTTCATATATTCAAAATTTAAAAAAAAAAAATTCTCTCATAATAAATTGTTTTATATTTGTTTAATATAGCATTATTTGAGGGGGAGTCTTTACCTCTCTTATATCTTGTGTTATAGCCTATATGTTTTGTCATCATCAAAAAGGGGGAGATTGTTGGCCCAAAAGGTTACACTCTCTATTTGTATAAGTCTTGATGATAACAAAACATATAGAAGCTATTTAGTACTAATAAGTTGTTTTAGAATGAATTTCAGGTTTGTTACAAGTCTTGATGGCTTTAAGCATATTGCAAGGTTTATGGCGCTAAAAACATGTTGATAGGTTGATGGCGCAAGAGAACTCTTTTATAGGAGAGGAGGCTCTATCTCGGCAACGTGGTTCAGAGACATCTTTCTTTATAATTTTTATATTTAAGTTTGTTAAAGGATAGTATATAGTGTTGAAGCTCAAATTCCCCACACACACAAAATTGCACATGTTTTTCAAAAGATTATTTTTGTCTCTTGTATAAAATATTTAATAGATCTATTTTAGTATTTGCAAACTCTATTTATTGTAGTCTACTAAGTCTTGACAAATATTTTTTAAAATTAACATGTGTTCAAAACTATTTCCTAAAAGTAATCTGTTTTGACCAGTTGCGGTCGACCGGCTCTGTTTCAGGTCAGAACGGTCGACCGAGCGGTCGACCGCAGTTCTGACCGTTGGGTGCGTGCATGTGTGAACGTTATCCGGTCGACCGGGCGGCCGACGGACCCCATATCGGTCGACCGAGCTTCGGCCGACTGACTGCGCCCAAGTCTCTGTTTGGGACGGTCGACCGGGCGATCGACCAGGCCTGCCAACGGTCAAATGATTTTGAAAACCGTCGACCGGGCCGGTCAACTGTGTGTGTATTAACAGCCAAACGGCTAGCTTTTTAAACTTGTTTGAAAACATGGTTTTATTCTCCAAACGAGGTTTATGGCTGGTTTTGGTTCTTATCTTTCCTGATTAATCAAAATTATTGTTTACCCTTTAATCCCTACCTATATCCTATAAATATGGGTGGATGGGGTTGAGGAGAATTACAACAACATTTGCAAAAGAAATCCAAGCTTGAGTCTTTTTGAAAGAAGTTTTTACTCTCATTTTTGTGCTCTAATCTCTGATTTTTCTCTGAAGTTTTTGAATCAAAACTCTCTTATACTTTGTTTTATTTTTCACTTACAAACCTTGAGCTTCAATCCTATACATTATTCTCTAGGATTTTGTAAAGAAAAGTTTTTCAAAAGAGAGTTTGTGGTCTTTTGATCACCAAGAGATGATTATATTTGTGGCTCCACTACCTCTGGATTATAGGAGTGTGATTGAGGAGTTGAGTACTCCCTAGTGGTTGTAATCCTTCGTGGAAGTTCTAGTGGATCGGAAATCCTTTTGGGTGAAGGCGGGGACGTAGAGCTGGGTGCTCGAACCTCGAAACAAATCTCTGTGTTTGCGATTGGTTCACTTATTTTATTTACTTGCTTTCCATTCATTTTTATATTGTCGATCAATACTCTCACAACAAGATTGCATTGCACACTTCAAACTCTTATTTAGAGGAATCACGAGGAAGGAGTTCAAGCCTTTCATGGGGTATTCGGCTTCTAATCTTGCTTTGAGTGATCGTTGCATCATCTCATTTTAATTTGTGCATTGATTAGCATTATCACCTATTCATTCCCCTCTAGGTGATTTCAGAAATAAAATAATGTTAGCTTGTTAGAGAGTTAGGAAGTTAGAGTTTTAGACCATCATCATGAGCCATCAATGGCTCTTGCAAGAGCAGGGCCAAGTAGAGGCTATTAGATTCATGTGGATTATCATAAAAAAGTTAGACTAGTTGGTGGTTAGTAGTTAGTTGCCATGAGAGAAAAATTAGCTATACATGTAAAAGAGATTAGAGAGAAGAAAACATAGAGAGATAAAGAGAGCACCTTTCATAGATTGTCACCTTCTATTACAAGCACTCTTACATTCCAAGCATGTACCACTCTCTCTCCCTATTACAAGATCTACAAAATAGAAAATACAATGGAGGAAGAAGAACTAACCTAAACTAAACTATCCTAAATTACAACATGGAAATGAAAACTATCCTAAACTTTGTATATCTCCCAATTGAAGAACCCAGGGGGGTTTTTATAGGCACCAGGGAAGAGGGGGGCCAGGAAATAACCTGGCCCGAAGCGCGGCGCACGGCGCGGCCGTACGGCCGCAGAAACGCGGCCCTAGTAGCCGCGCGCGTGGCGCTTCGAGCTGCGCGCAGTCCTTTTTTGTCTCCTGTCAGTATCTGGTCCCCGTTTCATGATTTGACGCCCTAAGCTGACGAAATATGTTCCCTAAGGTCAATGGCTAGTTGGTAGATCTTTAATCACCCATTAAATGCTGATTTATGGTCTTCTTCTTCATTTGCACACCATGAACCTAGGATCAGCAAGCAAAACTTTATTAGCAGAATTTAATATGAAATAAATATGAAGATGTGGTATAAAATATGCAGTTTTAGAGACTAATTGCAGCAGCGCCAAAATTTGATTGAGGTTCCTACACACAAAAATATAGAATTTCAGGACTTAAGAATAGAATGTACAAGTACTCAATACTACCGCTATAGCAAGTGGATATGCGGATCGTGATCCGCAAGGAGGGACTGGCGATGGAAGCTTTTTTTAGCAATTCTCTTTTAAGTTAAAATCAATGGTTAAATATCTTCTTTAGTTTTTTAAAAAAAAAGAAAAATAGGTTAAAGTTAAGTTAGGAAGAAAGTGCTAGATTGAGAAGGTGGAGAAAATAGAAAATGGATTTTGTACAAAGAAATTAAAAAGATTGAATTAAATGGTTGGGAGATTGTAGTAATCTAAACTTAAGAATTAAAAGAAAAGAAAGAAAACCTAAAAGAAAAACTTACCTCCTCTGGTTGATGACTTACCTGAAAAACTTGCATCTTTTACCTTGCTTCGGAGGCGATCAACGCATAACCCATAAGATCGAGCTCAGTCCCCATTTGCATTACATCATCAAGATGAAAAAGAATGAAATGATACGGAATTTTGAGGCGGAGAACATCATCATGAAATATCGGTGGCACTCACACAAACATGGCTATACTGATGCTTCTAGGTTCACTTAGACATTCATCAAAACCAAAAGAGGTAAAATAGAAAAAAGAAGAAGAACATATAAACAAAGAAAAGTATAAAGATGTTATCTTTGATTGCTTGTAGAAACTATGAAAGAAATGAGAAGGTTACATCAGTATCACTCTCAACATAAATCTCTCTCTTACTTACATGAATCTCAGTCTAACCAATGCTTATAAAGAAATAAAATTACATAAAATGTAAATAAAAACCTATACTAAAAGGAATGAAAAACTAGCCTAAGAATCCTTCTCTGCTTAATCGTTCTCATTTGCCTTTGAGATTGTAGGTATTTATAGAAGAAATGTAGAGGGTAGAGGAGTTTGAAGATAGAGGAAGCTGGTTATTTCTGAATTGAATCCTCCTCTTATCTCCAAACTTGATTTGATATAGATATTCAGTTCTGATTTGCAGCATATTGGCGTGTTGATTGCTGATTATAACTATTTAAATGACAGAATTAAAAATAGTGATCAACTTCAAGTTGTAGCCCTTTAGGTCTTCTTTCTGAATTATCTTGAATCATCAGATTTGAGTTTCAGTAGCGAAAGTTATGATTCAATTATTAAAATGTATCCAGTCAAAATTCAGGACAAAATTTGCTTCATCTCATCCGTTGATCTTCTCTCTATCCATTTATCCCTTTAGATTTTGAATTTGGACTCTATATTTGACGTTATCCTCGGTTGATCTTTAACTAACCAAAATAGATTTATAAAATCTGAATTTTACCGGTTTCCATTTTGTGTTATCTTTCTGATTTGCTCTGATCTTCAGCTGAACATTTGTTCTAATCCTTGATTTGTTCTAACTAGATCTGGGATCATCCTCAGCTAACCAAATAGATCTTATTAAATATGATTTTAACTGATATTTATTTATTTTAATTCTCCTTGATGATTATCTTCTGCAAAAATAGACATTTAAGACAAGAAAATTAGCAGATATATTACACGATAAATGTAAGAGTGTAATGAAAAGAATACAAAATATGTGTACGATCAAATCACCAGGCGACTTATCAAATATTTCAGAATAGAATAAGAAAAATAATCAAGACTCAACATTAAACTATCAAAGCTATCTAAATACAGAATAAGAAAATCGTTAAAAAGTATTAGTAAATAATAGATTTAATTATGTCGTCATGTGCCTTTAAGAACTTTTAGTAATCCTAGGGTTAAGCATGCAAGATTCAATTGATCATCTAACATAGAATAAGAAGTATGGTGGGTAGAGATTAGCAAGCTATAAACTAACCTAGGTATGCATGGTGGAAATTAAAGAAAGCATGATAGAGAAGATTGCATAGTAAAAGAGAAAGCAAGTAAAGAAATCAAGTAAATAATAAAGAAAGAGATAGGAAAAAAGAACAGAAAAATTTTATTATTGATGTTGTCACCTTCAATTACAAGAGAGTTTCCTCTTTCTTTACAAACTTGAACTAAACTAAACCCAAAATTACAAAAGGAATTCTGAAAAGAGAAACTAAGAAAATTCTAAGCTATGATCTCAAAAGTAGATCTGATATATAATTGGTTATGAGAAATTTCAGCTCTTTAAATAGGCTTCAGTGCCAATCACAATAAGATACACATTTGAAGTTTTAATTCAAACCCAATTCACTATGAGGAATTCTATTCTGAACTGATCTGGAGTAAGTTGGCATGTTTGATTGCTGAATATGACTGATCAGACGACTGAATTGGACAGAGTGATTAACATAAGAATTGTAACTCTTTAACCTTAAATAATCGGATTTAAATTTCTGTAACAAAAGTTATGATCAAAATACTAAAAAGTCACAGTCTAAATCCGAGTCTAAATTGATTTTGAACTCCGAATTTAATTTAAATTATCATCCTTATCTCCAATTAAGATTAGTTTTATCCCATGCATCTTTTAAAAATATATCTTTTGATTTTGATTTTGAATTATGAAGATGATGATATATCCTTTCCTCTTCTTGATTTCAAATTGATTTAAATTGAAATACATATTTAGATAGGATTACAAATAAAATAGAAGTTTCCTCTATCCTTAGCTTCCTATTTAAGTAACTACACACCATAATCAAAAAGAGGGTCAAATAACAAAGTTAAATAAAAAAATAATTAAGGATAAATGTACAAATGTGATAATAATAATGCAATATTGAGATGCAATCATCCTTCCTCCTCTACGTTTATAACGTGTAACGACCCTATCGTGAGGGTAGTTATTGACAGTGACAGATTCTCTGACAAGTAATCTTAACGATCTGCACCAATGATCACAGATGTTATAATAAATCCGGCACATGCATATCGTGCAGTAAGAATAGTCCATCAATTTCGCCTCCAAACTCGCATCCACGTCAGGTATATATAATCCTTTTTTCCTGGAGAAAGTGATCACCTCCCTAATCCTCAGAACACATACACTGCATCACCACACCAGGTATTAACCTTTGTCGTCCTCCCATACCCACAATTGTCCTATGCACGACGACACCTCCATCCACTACCCCGGCATTCCTTTGTTAGTTTGTTTTTCATTCCACCTACTAATTCTCACACTTAAGGGTCTTAGACCGGTGCTACACTAGTGCTCTTACCTAAAAGGTGTCTTTTCCTATGTATGATCTGACAGGTGCCATCTAGGGAGTGCCCAAATCGCATGTGGTGGTTCGATCCACGATAAGCCAATTTTATCTACAACAGAAAGCTTCAAACTTTCTTTTAAATGTATGAAGTCAATGTGAAATTTTTAAAAAA